>SNQJ01S0067225.1:0-15672 GCA_010110895.2 Picea sitchensis | reverse complement strand
AGTTGTCGTATCTGACGCACCCACACACACACACATGCAAAGAATATAACACATACCCAACAACATGGAGTGTGGCAAAATTTGATATAACATCTACCTACCATTTTGTCAAAAAAAGGGTTTGAGTGCCAAAATACCAAGAGCCATAGAGAATATTGTGGGAGTCCAACATCGATCGAAAGGTCCATGCCATCCAAACTTTAGCCATGACCAGGATTTTGGGGGCATAACTCAAGACCAAAAGAAAAGTCTGCGTTGTCCATTGTCGTAGAGAGGTTGTTGAGAGTCTTTTGCTATCTTGTTTAACTGGATGTTTTCTTCTCGCACCAAGTTTTTTACCATGAATTTATGCTTTAGACGACGTTTAACCTTCCTATGGTCAGCCATGTTAGTGACACCAAGGATGTATACAGAAGAGGTCGCAGTTCTCAGGAGATCCCCACAAAGAATGTCCTCGGAAAGAATATTATGGATGAATCCATCTAGCTAGAATTTTGTTTGGTGTAATAAATCACCGGGTTGCTTCTGGGAGTACCATCTCTCTGTGGTAGCTTCGACATGATGGTGAAAACTAGCTTGAAGTGGCCTCTCATTACTTGAAGCGTGAGAAGAGACGGGATTCACGCCCACACAAGGGGGAACTTGAGGTGAGGTCTTGGTCGTAGGAGTACACAAGGGGAGTCTTGTCATGAGAGAGAGGAGGAGGGTTGCAAGAGTAAGGATATGGCGAAAAGCAAAGGGGAGGGCATGGTAGAGTGTCAGGGAGGTAGTTGGCGTCATCTGTAGGAGCGGTCGATCCTAGCGAGGATGTCGAGGGGGGAGAAGTGACGTGAGATGACCAAATGTCGATCTCGGACAAGGGGTTGTTTGAATAATCGAGAAGTTCCTCCTCTTCGTAATTCATAATGTCGAGAGGTGGTGAAAACAAACCTCAGATAGAGTGACGTCACCTGACGTCATAAGGGGACTGTGAAAAACCTAGCCATCCAAAGTTGCAGACCAATCATGAAATGGATTTTTCCATGAACACCATGAAGTTATAACAACTATCCAATCAATTAACTTATCCACCCCTCTACAATTACATTGAGATGTATAGATAATCTAACAAAGGGAAAATGAAGCATTTGCGTTCATTCATATTCTTTATTCTATAGTAATTTTATAAAAATGGAGAAAAGGAAGAGGCAAAGCCATTGAAGACAAAGTTTTAGTGAAATTTGGTATTATGTGTGTGAACTTGATAGCTTTATATNGTGACGTCACCTGACGTCATAAGGGGACTGTGAAAAACCTAGCCATCCAAAGTTGCAGACCAATCATGAAATGGATTTTTCCATGAACACCATGAAGTTATAACAACTATCCAATCAATTAACTTATCCACCCCTCTACAATTGCATTGAGATGTATAGATAATCTAACAAAGGGAAAATGAAGCATTTGCGTTCATTCATATTCTTTATTCTATAGTAATTTTATAAAAATGGAGAAAAGGAAGAGGCAAAGCCATTGANACTATGTCTTGATGTGAGGATTATGCAATGAGGATTTTAGTGTGCCAACAACATAATAGTATTTGTCACTTTGATATGTGTCGAATCCTAATCATGATTATGTGCTCTAACATTAACATTGTTGCATTATTCCATACTTTTTATGTAATGGTCAAATCTATGCATTCATACTTAGGCAAGTCTTTGTTATACTTCTCATTGGAATGGACCCAACTATGAAGGACTTAGTCAATTCGTGATCTCACCTAAGATCAATCATTCTCTAAAATTGGATGAGATTGGGTGTGCGCTAACTTGGTCAAAATTGATAACTGACATATATCCAAAATTGACTTGGTCAACTTTCGTCACAAAAATTGTCATCCAAGTTGCTCCTCTAAGTTCTAATGTGGCTCATAGAGCTACCATTGAGATAACACAATGAATTTCTTGTTGATATGGATGTTGAATTAACACTGAATAATTATGGTGTTGGTGCCAAAATATTGACATGCTGAAATTCTCACACTAGTCATGGAGGAGGGGTCGAGCATAGGAAGAATTGACACCATTCACATAGGAAGACATAATGACAAGTGTTGAAGATATCTTATGACAACACTATTTTGATGCATTAAGACTTGATAAAATCATGCAACATATTAGAAGTGTATGATTGAATGAATCACTCTACATTCACGTGAACTTTCTTCTTCCCCTATGACTTCTTCTTCTTAGAACTTTCACTCTTCTTACATTCTTTATGCTAACAATCATAACAAGCTATAAACCCACTACTTGAAGTTGAGTTTGTTGACAAATTCAAACCAAAGTTTTTTTTATTGAAGATAACATAGATTGTTCAATCAATTCTTAAGGTCTACCTATTACTCCCCTCTTATAGCAACCTTCCAATCAAGACATTTAGGTCTAAAGAGGTGGCCATATTTTCTATTAAAACCACAATAGTTTCCTTGGATTGGGGTAACCTGCCCAAGATAATTTTGAATTTCCACTACTCAAAGGTATCAATCCCAAATGACTATAATTATAAGATCAAAATCTACATATTATTAAGGGGTTGCATCATTGACACTCAATCAAACATTTTTTCGTAAGTGTACTTATGCTGCCAGTATCAACGACTTGCAAGATTCTTATGGTCGTCCATCCTAGAAATTGCATCCCATACCTCTTTCTCTAACTTGAGCTCATGCATGTGACATAAGATCACATTGTCTAAGCTTCATGTATTAAACCTTTTGATTTCTTCATTTCCAATCATCTAAGCAATTTCTGTCTCGACCAACAATCATCAACCATAACTCTTGATCGATGATGTAAAACTCAATTATTCTATATGTTGGTTCTTTTCACTAATGAACCTCTCCATTACTCAAATCTCCATAGTTTCCATAAAGCAATCTTAATTCTACTACTACTCCCATTGAATATGTGACCATTTGACCATATCTTATAAATACAACAACGTGAACCACAATTGCATGTCTTTTATCACTAATGTCCTGTAAGCACCATAACAAAACCTACCAACTTAAAATCAAGCTTGACAGTAATACGATTTCACATGGATGACCTTAATAACACTTGATGCCACATCACAAGCTCTTGTAACAATTTTTGAAGTATGGGCCAAGGATGTGCTCTAGGTACATGATCAATCATGGGACAACAAGAATTGACACTTGTACTATGAAAATATGGATCTATAGAAATGCGATGAAGTAGAATTTATCATAATGCTATATTAAACATTTGAAGTGAGAAAACAAAACATAAGTAAGATAGTTAAAATCACTCATTAATGACATTTATCGCATTCTAACACAAAAAATTAACGAATATATAAAAAGTGTTGATTTAACTTCCACCATCTTAACATTTTATCATTGATTAGATAATTTTAGCTATCTTTACATTTAAATTTAATATCTCAATTAATTCAAATATCAATCATCAAACTCGAAATTAAACTTTGAATTTAATTATGCATTCAATTTCTCAGAACATTCAAATCTCTATATAAAAGAATCAACAACACCTTGAAAAACAATCAATTATAAAAAAATATAATACATAGTAAACAAACAATCATAAAAAAATATTCCAATGTTATCAACACCCTTTAACAACCTCATTTGAAGGTGAAAATAATGTTCGATAATAAGATCACGTTCTATTTTACTTACACATTTTACAATGGATTGTTACCAAGATAATGGAATTTTATCATTTAATTTTTAATATAGCATACCCACTTCAAGGTTCCTCCATAATTTCCATGCCCATGGAGGCTTGATTCTTAAGGGCCGAGTTCAAGTAGACATACCCCTTACTCCTTCAAGGTTCTCCATGTGACCTCATGCTCCCTAAAGGGAAAGCGATATCTTAAGACATATAATCATCATATGAATGTATAAATGTAGAGTTATCTCTACAAACATTATGTCATTATGATTTTAATAACTTTGTATTTAAGAAGTCGTTGTAAAGATAACTGAGGTGGTTTGACGAGATGGTTGGGAGTTAGGTCTCGCTCTCTCCCCACCGAGGTTCAAATCCTTAATACGACTTTTGGCTTGTTGTGACAAGGCTAGAAGGGTAGGTGCCCCCCATGAGTGGGACCCCTGTCGTGGGTGTGTCTCCAGACTTCTCGACCCTTGCTAAATCATAAGTTTCCTGCTACACATCAGCTTGCAAGCTGTTGGCACTAGCCTAGGGTTTATAGTGGTAGCCAACTTGATTGAAACCTAGGCCTTTCCCAAGTAAACCCAACTAGTTGTCAATTCCCCTAGTTTAACAAAAAAAGAAGACGTCGTAAAGATAACAAAAAATATATATTCACAAACCATGAAAGGTAATATATACTTCAAAGTGAAGTTGAATGCCATTTTATATCGTAAAGTTAGCTTTAAGATCAACTAATTTTTGAGTATATTAGTTGGCAAAGTTGGCTTTGGAGTGCAAACCTCTAAGTTAACGTGATAATTTGTTTTCTCACTTTGATACCAATATCATCGATGATTTTCATGTCATACATTTGGGGCCACCTTTAACTTGTGTTTATGATCTATGTAATGTCATAGGGTATCTTATTACAATGACATATTCCTCTATTGTTATTTTGTTTTGTGCCATGTTTTGTGGGGTATATTTGACTTGTGGTTGTCATCTATGTAATGTTACACACTATCTTATTAAATTAAATTTGCATATCTCTATGCTCAGATTTTGTTCACATCAATACTTTTCTTCTTCTTCTTCTTCTTTTGGAACTTGAGTTAGAAGAGATGTGTCACATATGTTTGTAACCTTATTAAACTAAAATGTAACACCGATAAACTAAAATTAAATGTTGGAATTTCAATCCCCTATGGTGCCTATGCATCATTACAAGTCTATGGGTTGAATTTCTACCAATGATGTGGGTACCTTGTCAAATGCTTTCCTTTGACATGTTGTTAAGGACCCGTATCCACATTTAGTTGGTCTAGAGTTCTTTTTCTTCTTCTTCTTCTACACCTCGAGTTGGAAGAGATGTCTCAGAAACTCCATACAATTAATAAATTAAAAAAGAAAAGAAAAGATGGGTCTTGTACATTCGTTGCGTTAATAAACTAAAATGAAAAAAACGTGTCACATATATCATAATATTAATAAACTAAAATGTTTTTTTTTGACATTGATAATGTTGTTTACAATCGCATAAGTGTCCCTAATATTAATAAACCAAAAAGAAACAAATTGATGACAATAATGTTGTTTACCATCCCCTGAGACTGATAAGGTCTATTGAACATATAAAGGGAAACAAATTAACTGTCGTTTAGAATGTCATTTCTATATTTAAAAATGGTGGAAATGAAAATACCAAGGTCATTATGGTTTTCATAAGAGAGGATGACCTAGAGAGTAATTTAGTTATGAAATTGGTTCAAGTTATGTCTTATATTATAAAGTGCAGGTCAAGTTAAAAGGGAATTGTGCTCATCTTCAACCACCTTTGTGTCATAAATTTTGGAAATTTGCCAATCCTAAGACAATTTTGAGCTAGATTAGTGACCAATGTGACTAGAAAGGTCATGTGCGTTGGTCTTAATTTTGATAGTACTCATTTTGTTCTTTAGGCTCATAATGTTGGAAAATAGTTTTGATCGCCCAAATTAGGATTTACAAAACCTTTTGTGTATTTCAACTTCCTATTGTAATGATTTTATTGTCGTTCCAAGTCTTATGTTTAAACTTCATATCAATGCAAGAATTAATATTGATGGCAATTCTAATTTGATTGCATTCTTTTCTGTCAAATAGTTAAGCCAAGCCTCAAAATCTATAGCATGACCTATTTGAAGCTTGTGGTGGCTACTATTCTTAAAAACAATAATAAGGAGCTTATCTTTGTTTAGCTTGAGCAAATATCTAATCCCGGGTTTAGAATCCATAAAAGTACATCCAACTTCAATTAAGAGAATGTGGTAATGAGCGTTACATTTAATTTTGAAATTATAGGTTATAAAGCATTTGGATTTGCTCAATTTTATTCCAAGTCTCAAAAGGGATGATGCGAGCTCAAACTTCATCGTCGGAAAAAATAATTGAGATCACTGAAGTGTTGATTTGATTTGTTTTTTCTTTTTATCCCAATCCTAGAGCTTAATGCTTCTACATTTATTTTCAAGATTGTAATAAGATTTCCTATTACCAATGATTCTCTTCTCAACACTGTGTTCTAAGTTGAACTGGCTCTTGAAATCAATACCCAAGTACTTATAAGATTGCACGTTTTTAAGAACGTTGTCACCATATAAAATTGGAAGATAAATGCCAAAATAAAAATAATTTATTCATTACATTATGGTAAAAACAATAAAAACATATAAAAAAAACTAGTACAAATTCAACATTTTGAAATATTTCACCCAATATTTTCTCATTCTTCTCCTACAATGTTCACATAGGGATTGATTTCTAATAAGTTATAGAAAAACATTGTTTCCTCATACTATTTTACTTTACGATAACTACTATCCAATTTCAGCCAATGATAATGTCGAAAAATGAACATCAATTTCAAAATCAAACTTCCAAACAAAAATAAAAAAATTAATGCATATAATTAGCACTAGAGATAACTTAATCGAGTGTTTAAGTACCTCATTTTCCTATTGTAAATCTAGGTTCAATTCCTCTAATGAGAATAGATGGGTTTAGCAACAAAAGAAGATGAAGAAGAGATCTTAAAGGATGATGTATACTCATGTATGTTGAGATGTTTATTATGAATGCTATTCACAAATATAAAAAGTATTCTTTAAATTCTAAAAAAAATTCATTTCCTTAAAAATACACACTCATACAAAGTACTTGAAAGTGTTTTTAAATTTCCAAAAAAACTCATACCTACAAATATAAAAGTACTTGCATGAGTCTTTAAATATCCAAAAAATCATTTACTTAAGAATACACCTAAAAATCATTTCTTTAAGAATACACACCCGCATTTATAGTAAAACCAAACCCACTTTCTACCATTTTCAATTTTTTTTTTTAAACTAAACTAAAACTGAGTTAAAATCATTTCTTTAAGAATACACACCCGCATTTATAGTAAAACCAAACCCACTTTCTACCATTGTCAATTTTTTTTTTTTAAACTAAACTAAAACTGAGTTACTACGTGAACAAACATATAAATGGAAATAAAGAGGAATCTTTTTTTTATACGGAGAAATTCCGCATGAAAAATTCACTACCCAGGAACACAAAGTTCGAAGCCATGACCTTTCCCACGTCTGACAGAGTATTTTCACGTCTTACCAACCATGTAGCTAAGAGGAATCTTAATTCCCGGCGCTGCATGAATGCGCTAATTCAACAATGATCTTAAAAGCCCGTGGAGATTGATATACAGCGGGAATAGAAGCCTATAAAATGCTTTAAAAAACTTGAAGTAAACATATTGCAAGGTTTCAGTAGCGACTACGGAGACAATATGCAACCTGCCTGCCCACAGAAATGTAACAGGCTTGGAGAAGGGGCAGGGGACGTTGGTTTCTTCATCTTGTTTTGCTACGCCCCATGCCATTGTGCTAAGCAGGCAGTCAGGCAAAGGTAATTTTCCAACTCCACCATATGATATAACGCAACTTAATGTAATGTGTTGCAAGAAATAATCATGAGAAGATCCCAAATTATTAAATTGATCCTATTGGGTTGTACTGTACTGTACATAGAAGTTAGAGTTGGCAGTGTGAAATGGAAGATCACACAGAGGAAGGAGAGTTTAGGGTGTGACATCCCAAACATCTGGGATGGATAAGATATTAGCATTACTGGTAGGGTTCTTTGCATTCTTTCTTACTAGGATATAGTAAGAAATATAGTAAGGTGGTAAAGCAGGGTTATTTCATACCCATCAAAAGTTCGAATCTCTCGTTTTGCTCCTTGTGGCCTGTCTTGCCTGTACGAGCAGGCAGCTTCAAGTGGTTGGGGTCAGGGTCTAGTCCTGGGAATTTTGGCAGAATAGATACCCTACCTCAGGGTCTTAGTGGAAGGGATCTTTCTAGAGTGTTAGAACCTGGTTACATTGCATTGTACTACTCTGAGTCCCAGTTTGGGAAAGGACATGCTTACCACAGTGATAATAGGAAGCATCTTGTCAACAAAAATACAAGCAGAAGGAACCTAGTGTTGCTTCTTGTTTTGTATTATTTTTAACTTGAATCTGAGAAAGAGGGGTAAGAGGTCATATGAACTTTTTCTCTCTCTTGGCTGAGAGTTCTCAGCCTTTGATTCATTGACATTGTCTAATTTTTGGGTGAAGTGCTTTAAAAACATGCCTCGTCTCCTTGACACTCAATCCATAAAGGTGGGGTAGGCCACAACGAGGATAGAACCATGATGGATGGCTTAGCATTCTGTCCACCTCAGTAGTGAACCGACACCCTCAGTTGGCCATTGTCAAAACCTCTTACCAGTCATTCTGTTTCCTTTTTAAATGCGTAAGTGAGATAGACAATGATTGCTACCTTTTCCAAAGAGGATGTGAGGGGAGTTAATGTGGGTTCGTGCGACGATGAGTTCTCATCGAATTAGGAAATGATTGATAGCGGTTAGGGTAATTTCCACCACAATTCAACTTTGAATGGAACATAAGTAAATAATTCTATTTCAAAAGACCCTCTTTGAAATTGGTGGCTTTGGGAGAAACTGCAACGTTGTGCAAGGTGATGCTGTACAAGAATTGAAGGGTCTGCGTAAGGGGAATGATTCCAGTGAGAGTCAAGGTTAGCCTCCTCTGATTATTTTAGATGATAATAAATACATTTTTGAGGAGGAAAGAATGAAAGAGTTCAGGGCTTTTGCTTTATTCATGGGTATGCTACCTTCTAAAAAATATATTGAAACCTGGGTAAGAAACTTCTAGTTGAAGCAAGGTATTGTGCTTCAGATTTTTCATCTAATGGGTAAAATTTTTGTTATTTTTTCATAAAGAAGAAATGCCAAAATGGCCTAAAATTTTGCAAAGGAGCCTCCTGCTGCATAGAAATGCATTGTTAAGAATCTCGCCTGCCATGAGCTTCAGATATATCATGTGGTAACTTGAATGGACTGTAATAATTAGTTTGGTTGAAGTAATTACTGAAGTTTCTTCCATAAATTTTGAGTGGAACTAGAGATATTGTTGATCAAGGAAGCTGAATAAAATTATTCCTAATATGAACTTAAGAATTTTGTTCGCTACTTATAATCAGAACAAGTTGCTTAAGACTATTTCTCTCAGGGTCAAATGAATGATAAAAATATTATAGTTTTGTTGTTTGATATGTCTTGTTGCAAATCCAAATGCCAGTTTAAGAAAAATTGTCATGAGCTCAAACTGTCGGAGTATACAGAGATTGACATTCTAGACACCAGTAAAAATGTAAATAATTTAGATGCTTTAAGTTCCTTAGCTTAATCGGGTAACCCATCTAATTCTTATGAAGCTCTTTGTAGTAAAATTGTGTTAAGTCATGACTTGAATATAATTAAGGAATCTCTTGTCCACTCCAAGTCTTCTACTTCAAGTTTTCAACTAGGGAAAAAAATTTGTTCCCATAGAACCTATTTTCAAGCCTAGGGATTTAATAATTCATGGTTCACAAGGGGAATGGATTTCAATCAAAGGGAAAGGTACTCTTATGAATACCTTTGGCAATCCTCTATTGGATCCAAGAATAAAAAGGAAAATTTGGTATACCTCGGTTTGTTTGTGACAAGCTTACTAGATCGAACGCTCATACATTTGATGTCAAAGCGTTTGGGGCTGTGTTTTGTTAATGGTTTGAAAGACTCTCTAAGTCGAAAATGGAGATAACAAATTGTAATATCAGGGGCTTAGAACCCTTGATAGAAAGACAATGGTAAATTTTTTATGTGCTAGACTTGGATCTCCTTTTGCTCCAAGAAGCCAAGGCCATTGGGTTTAAATTGAAAAATGTTACTTGATTATATTTGGAAGAATGAAATCAATATATTTTCTAATCATGAAGCAGGTATATGAGTGGTAGTTACCTTAATCTCTTTTATCTTGACTTGTTTTATGCTCTCTTTAGGTGCTTCTCTCTAACGGGTTACTTTTAGGCCCCAGGTTTCAATGTGGGGGGTTGTTAATGCCTATACCCCTAAGTTGTGCTCGAAAAGGAAAAGTATTTGGTCTTGGATGGTTTATAGCCTTGAATCAATTTCATGGATTGTGTTGGGTAGATGATTGAGAAGGATGTGTATAAATTAGACAATTGTTGTTTTCTAAGGAAAGGAGATGAAAAAGTGGGATGGTGTAGGTTTAAAAGAACATTGGGAGTCATTGACCCAATGGATATGCTTTTTAGAAATGTGTCCAAGGTTATTTGGTTTACATGGTGTAGTTGGCAAAAGGGTGAAGACGAAGTTATTTTAGAATACGGAAATTTTGAGTAAATTTAAATAACATTCTTCTTGAAAACTTGGAGTAGATTTATTTTGTTAAAGTTTTACCTCTCTTATCTAATAATCATCCATTTTCCTTACTTTTTCTTGAAAGAAGTTTTTTTAATTCATTGACCTCCTACTAAAGTGAAGGGAGTAAGGTTGACTCCAGTCCCTCCTCCTAAAGTGAGTGACATTCTAAGATATTAGTCATGGCTACAAGCACCACAATGTCTTACTTAGGGCGAAGGAACCACAATGTATTAAGCTAGGGGACGAGACACTACCATTCCAAGGAGAACTTCTCTTTATGCTATCCCTTAAGCATTACTTCAAAGCCTTGAGCCATTATTTTGTAAGTCAGAGTTCTTTCCATGGAGTTATGATTCACTCTTTATCGAAAGCATAGAAGTTGCTCGACACATGGGGGGCAATGATCTAAATATGGTCTTGTTTTAGGCCCTTTTTGCTCTTTCATAGACTTTATTCAATTCATAAAATGAATGTCTCCTTGCTTAAAACTTGATCTAATCCCTAGGAGAGATGAGGGGGTAGATTGTCAAAGATCTAATAGTCCATAATGGTCTAGACAAATTCAGGAAACAAAGACACAAGGAGGCAATTAACAAAACATGGACAATCCCTATTTCTATTAATTGCAATGGAAGTTTACAAATAAATCTCTGCCAAGGCCGAATCTTTTGAAGAGGAATACAGTAAAACTATAAGACTTTAAATTGTCCAACCACCCACTTAGATCTCTATGCTATCTTTCTTCTAATAGACAGAGTCAACTATAGTATGGAAATTGTGTCAATTCATTTCTACAAGAAAATGATTTGGTTCACAAAAAATGAAACGATGTATGTTAGTTGTTGTCACATTGTTAGGTTGCATGGATTTGGTGAGTCATGTTTGGCTTGGGTTGTTCCTTGGGCCAAGATGTGCAACGGGTAGCGTGCTGATCATTTACCCCCATTGGAAAGCAATGGACTCCTTTGCTTCAGGGCATAGGTGAGGAAACTGGATTCTTAATTGCTCAAGGGTGTACCACATAACTTGATGCAGATATTATTGGGCTTGAACAATTATGAGCAAAGGAGTGTCTTTCTGCTGAGTGGACTTGAGCTATTGGTCGATGTTTATTTAGAGTTGGTGCTTAGTGTTCCAGATCCAAATTTGCAGGCACTAAAACTTTAGGTTTTGATCAAAACATTAGTGGGCAGTAAGGCTTCAATAGATCAACATTGAAGACTATATGCATTCCCAAATAAGGTGGTGAATCAAGTTGGAAAGCATTATTTTTTTTTCGATCTAGAGGAATCGATAACTCAATCGAGATTATCTAGGCGAGGCCTAGGTTCAAATCTGGCTGGCTGCCACTATAACCCCTAGGCTAGTGCCAACAGCCCGCAAGCCAACACCTAGCAGTAAACGTATGACTTAGCAAGAGCCGAGACGTCTTGAACTCCATCAAAGTGGAACCTCTATCCTAGGGGGCGTCTACCCTTCTAGCCTTATCACAACGGGCCAAAGTCCACTTTGTGGGAATTGAACCCGGGTGGGGAGGATAACAAACATGCTACCCAACCACCCGAGCTAAGAACCCTGGACAAGTTGGAAAGCATTATTACCAATTGCTTTGACAATGGAGTAAGGACCATATCGAATGGGCTTGATCTTTCGATGAGGACTCTAAAACTTTTTGTTTTGCAATTCTCATCAAACTTGGTCACGTACTTGGAAAGAGTGAGGCACTTGATGTGCATCGTGTCTTTATTTATACTTCAGCTATAGTAGTTTGCACTTGTTCATGAATGCGTTGAATCTGCTTGATGAAGGTGATGGATCTATCTTGTGCTTTGGTAATTTGTGGAACATAGGATGTTGAAGGTTGTAGGAATGAGATATCAACAAGACTGGATGGTTGGAAACCAAAACAAGTTTGGAAAAAACATTGTTTAGTGGAACTATGCTAGTCTCTATTGTAAGCATGTTGGATGATAGGGATGTTCTCATCCCAGGTGCGGGGGTGTGCATGGTTATACATATGGAACAAATGAATTAAGGATCTATCTACTACTTTTGTTTGGCCGTCGGTATAAGGGTGGAAAGTAGTATAGCGCGTGAGTTTGGTGTTAGGAATTGGCCACAATGCATTTTGGGAAATGACTAAGAAATTTGGAATCACAATCAAACACAATGGATGATGGTGAACCAAAATGGGACTAAATATGGATAAAGTACAGACAGGGTTTGTCAAGAGTTGTGGTAGCCTTCTTATAAGGAATCATAATAGCCATTTTAGGCAAACGATTAATAATAATTAATACACGATCATGTTGATGCTTAGTCATGGGTATACCTGAAAAAATCTAAATTGATAGATTCCCAAGGTCTAGAAGGTACATGCAATGGTGCACACATACCCAAGTGGCAATTGGTTGGTTTAGTAATGGAACGTGAAACGCAAGATCTAAGTTAGCGCCCAACAACTTGTTTCATACTAGGCTAATAGAAATTCTACTGCAATGTGGTGATTGTCTTCATCACTCTAAAGTGTCGAACTGACTTAGAAAAATGAGATTCTAAAATCAATAGGTCTTCAGGCTCACATTGTAGATACACAATTTATCAAGGCGATAAAGAAGATTGTGTTGCAAGTGGAAATCAACCATATTTGTGCTAGGTCATGTAGAGATGTTGTCATATCCGCGCTAGATGACGATGCAAATCAATGCTAACTTATTGTAATTGTTGTAGAACTTTGTCCATCCTTATGTGTTGCAACCCTTGATGTCAAGAACCACTGTAAGAGACATGGGTGGTTTGCTCAAGCAATCCATTGCCTTGTTGTCTTTACCTTTTCTATGTTTGATGACGAAATGAAACTGTTGCAAGAAAGTTGCCCACTTCATATAGTGCATGTTCTCCAGTTTGTTCTGTGTTTGTGGAAACTAAAGGGGCTTGTGATATGAACGTATCATAGTGTCCTTTTCGAGGATGTAATGTCACCATTGTTGAATTGCTTGCACATTGTAGTACATCTCTCTGTGGTAGGTAGAATAGTTGTGTATCGCATCACTGAAGGTCTTGCAGTGGAAAGTAATGGATTCCCTTGCTGGGTGAGGATAGCTCCCATAGCGTAATCCAATGCATCAACCTCTCTCAAAAGCTTGAGATACATCTGGAAGTGCTAAGACAAGTGTAACACAAATATTCCACCTTTGCTTTGTCAAATGTTTGTTGTTGCGCCTTCGTCCAGGAGAATACTTGTCTCCTTGGTTCTCTTGTCAACAACGAGTTGAATGGCCAAACTAGGTGTGAGAAAATTGGAACAAAGTGTCTATAGAAGTTTACCATACCCAATAAGATTTGGGGATTAGTATGGTTCTTAGGTAAAGTTCAATTCTCCACTTTTTCTCAATCCACTGAGACTTCTTGTTTTTTTAGTGACAAATCCAAGGTAGTGAATGGATGGCATGTCAAATGAACACTTTAACAAATTTACCTGCAACTTATGTCTTCGAAGCATCTGTGGTATTTGCTGAACAAGTTGTAGATGTTCATCCCACGATTTGTTGAAGAGAATGTCATCAATGTACACTACCACAAATTGGTCCTAGTGGGGTTTGAGCACATCATTCATCAATCAATCTCATAAATTTTGTTGCAGCATTGGTAATACCAAACGATATCACTAATCATTCAAACAATCTTTCTCTGGCTTTAAAATTTTTCTTCCACATCTTTAGTTGATGACATCTGATCTTGAGATCAATCTTGATGAAGTATTGGGCTCCTCTAAATTGATCCAAGAGGTCATCAATGCATGGTAGTGGATATAGATTCTTCACTACTATCTTGTCCATTACTCTATAGTTTACACAAAGATGCCATGTATCATCTTTCTTAGGCACTTAGACTATAGGGCTACCATTGGGAAAAGAACTTGGTTTGATTTTTCTAGCATCAACAAGCTCTTGTATTCATTAGGGAAATCATTCTCCCACAATGATTTGTGGTACAGTGGACCATTGGGCAATGGTGACCCTGGAACGAGATCGATCTTGTGTTGTACTGGACAATGGATTAGTATTACTTTTGGATTCTGAAATAGGTGAATATGTTGTTTCAAAGTTGCGTCAAGTAATAATTGATGTTGAACATCTCTTTCTCTTTTTTGTCGACAAGTGACATCTCCAATGGACATTAGTTTCCTTGCTAGTTTCACTATCAGGAGAACAGACTTCCGCGAATGTGCAATTATCTTCCTCACCTACTTGGTTTACATGAGTTACATCTTTTGGAATGGTGATGATTCCAGGATAGTGTATGTACAACCTACAACTTGTACATGCTACTTATGACATCTAGACTCATACTTTCCATGTCGATCCTAGATGTAGGGTCATCCAAGGATGACATCACATACCTCTAGTGGGGTAACATCATAGATAACTTTGTCTTGCAATGGTGAATACGACATGCTACATTATTTCTTAACAAACACTTCCTTTCCTTTCTGCATCCTTTCACCCAAAACTTGGTATGGGTTGATCTCTCTTGTTCTTCTTCCTCATCTTGTGTTGTTGTTGAATTTAAAGCAGCTGCAAGAGCCATTCTCTGGGAGGATGGCAAAGACCCTAGCCAAGATCTAGGGCCCCCAGTGCACTCCTGGGGTTCTTGGTCTGGGACCAAAACAATCAGTGCCATGGCAAAATACCCTTGTTAGGGCCCCCAGTATATGACTGGGGTTCTTGGTCTAGGACCAAGCAATAAAGACCCCTGAGAGGGCCCCCAGTATATGATTGGGGTTCTTGGTCTGGGACCAAGCAGTTAAAGTCCCTAGGTATGTCTAGGGCCCCTGGAAATGTTCCAGGGTACCCATGCTTGGGGCATGGGTTGATCCTTGGTCCTGTACCTTGGAGGATAAGACCCCAGAAATGTTCTGGGGCAACTTGGTCCTTGATTAGGCAGTTGTTGGTATATGTCCCTCCTTGAAGGTGGACATGACCGCATGAGGGATGTATCCCATATGCAATGATGATAAAATTAAAAAAGTCACTTTGAGAATGAATGGACAAGTATTGCCACCTAGTCACCCCTTCCTAAACCCCCCCTTTACCCTTGCTTATGTTTTTGGGGTTTTGTTTTTGCTTTAGGGGTTAATGAGAAAATATAAATTAAATATTTTAATTATAAC
>SNQJ01S0067224.1:39867-69056 GCA_010110895.2 Picea sitchensis | reverse complement strand
TATATATATATATATATATATATATATATATATATATATATATATAGCTCTCAAAATGAATTTAATTACATGGTGTTTATGGTGATTATTTCTCTTGGTTTTCGTATTATTTGTCATGTTACTACAAAATTTGACAAATTGTTCATAAGTTAGTCCAAGTCAAGGAAAATTTGGTACTTAAATGTTTTTATTATTATAATATTTGAGTGTCTCATTGGAGGAATTCTTATTTTCTTTCAATTATAACAAATAAAAGATAAAAATAATTATTGCATTAGTTTTGGGTATGGCGTCAGAAGCGTTTTGGTTAGTAGTGGGTGGTTTGAATGTGCCCACTTTCCTACTTATGCATGTCCCTTGGAGGGCAATGATTTATGGTTTTATCTTAAAGAAAAAGTTATTATGGTGGAAGATTATCCTCCCAATATTATTTCTCAGTAGTTTTCTCTCCATGACATTGTTTGAAACGCTAATAACACCTACTTGTGAAGACAAATTTGCTGGAGAAAATATGAGATGAAATAGTTGTTCAAGATATAAAACTTGATCACCCATGGTTACATTATTTACATTTCCAACTTTATTTTGAAACACACCTTGTGAATTTTCCCAATGCTTGTTTTTCTTTAATTCAACTTGGAGTCATTCAAGGGACATCATTGCTTCATATTCTTTAAGTTCATTTTCAAAATCCATTGGTGTACATTTCTTTTTCTGTGTATTTAATAGTCTTTTATGGTTTCATGTGTAAGTTTTTAGATGGTTGGAGGAGAGACAAAACTTCAAAGACTTCATTAGCTTTAGTCAAAGGAATTTAGATGCTTAGAGGAGAGAATCATTGGACCTGTAGGTGTGGTTTTATCATGGGGGCTTCACCTTATGGATCAATGTTTTATCACGTTCTTTAATAAGGGAAATTTAAAATTCTGAAAAATAAAGTCAATATATTGCAGTTATTTTGGGGGCGAAGCTGGGGGATGTGATGTACAGGTGGGTTTATAGGTATATAGGGATATAAAAAGGGGTATCTAGTAAAAATAAGGGATATCGAGATAGGTTTTTTCTATTATTGGAAATATGTATTGGGAGGGGGGTTCAAGAAAATGATTTTGGGAGGTATTTATTAATATCTAATTGAATTAGGGGTATTCTTTAATATCCAGCGAATGCACATGCTATGTCACAATTTCATGGAATGAAGACCGTGCGGGTTTTATCCATAAGGTTTGGCACTCTAGAGACTTTGTTTCAAGGTTTAGTAAGAGGTATTTAGATGCTCGGAGGAGAGAATCATTGGAGCTACAATTATGCATGATTTCAAGGTTCATGCAAGAATAAAAAATTGTTCAAATCGTTGTCCTTTCTAAGATTTTGTAGGTTTTATAGACTTTCTTAATCCAATCTTCCCATTTTCACTTATTCTGCAGCTTGAAAGAAAAAATGGAGCAACTCATGCATGATTTTAAATTGATTTTCAATAGGACAACTCAGTTGGTAGTAGGGCACTAATTCTTAATGGAATAGTTATTTATGTTTTATGGGTTTATCTGTAATTTTTTAGAGAGTCAAAGGAGAGACGAAACTTTAGAGACTTTGTTTTAGGGTTTATTCAATCTAGGTGTTTAGACGATTGGAGGAGAGAATCATTGGAATTGCAGGTGTGCATGATTTCAAAGTTGATGAAACAATTAAATCCTCTTTGGGTATGTTTGCATTTTTTTTGTTTATGGTCCTTTGTAGATTTTTCAGCCTTGCATCATATGACATACTTATTTTCCTGTATTATGAAGCTTATAGAATAAAATGGAGTAACTCATGCATGCATTTTAATTTTTTTGCAACGGGACAATTCAATTAGTAGTATGGCACTAATTCTCAAAATTGAAAACAAGTAAGACAGATTAGGGAAGATCATTCAGGGTCCACAAAGTGAGTTCTAAACTGAACCTATACTCTTTCTCTTAAATTTATATTCTTTGACTAAGGTATACAACCCAATTTTGATTATTTTAGAAATCTTCCTTTGTCCAATTAAATATCACATTTCCAAATGTGTCTTATTAGTGCTCTTGTGTGTTCTCGGATAGGACCTAATATGATTCTTTAAGTGTGCAGAGTTTGTTCTCAATCCCCTATTAACTCCTATGTCAAATAGTTCTAGTTTAGGTATATCAGATTTTTTTTGATGTAGTATATGGTACAGGGAGTAAGGTTATTGGTATTTTCAAGTAATGTAGATTTTGCTAAATGTTTTATGCACTTTGAGGATGCACTAGTTATGGAGAGAAGATTTGAATATATTAGGAAAATGACTAAGGATCCCTCATCTCAAGTGTCACAATAATAACATTTTCTCCATCCAAATAAAAGTACCTTTTCTGCCTTCCCTCCCCTCGTAGTAATTTTATTTTAGATGAATTCAATGGTAAAATTTTCAAAGAAATAAAAGGTATTTTAGTTTCAGTATCAATGTTTTGTTGACTCTATTATTATTTGAAATTTGCATTTGCAACTTATTAATCTTGTAATTATTTTTATGCAAGGTTCTTGAAAGATATTTGCAATACATGAAGTATCTCAGTGGCCACAAAAATCTAGATGTAGTGAAACAAGTTCGAGAGTATCCTATATGCCCATGCAATTCACCTTATGCACTTCGCATACATATTAACATAAAATGTGCAAAGATATATCCTAGGACTAGGATGTTAAATCTCTACCTTCAACATTATGGTAATTAATAAGGGCTCCAACAAAAATATGGTCAATTCCACTCTTGGCCTACGTAGCAAATTGCATTACCACACAAAATGGTAAAACATGCCCCACATCAAACATGGAAGTCCAACAAATCAAAAAATGCCACATGAATGCAACATGTAAGTCCTATGAATCTAAGGTTTCCACATGGCATCCAAATGGGTGATAGAAACCCTAAAGGAAACTATATGTAACATTCTCTATTGGAATTTAGAGGAGATAATTACAATCTTAGGGAAGCTTGGGAGATGTAAATGTAGAGATCCTAGAAATGCATTCTTGGGATAGTCACATAATCTACCAAAGGAAAACAATTGATGAAGGAATGTCATAAAGAGGTAGAACATGGATAGGAAGGGGGATATCTAATTCGTGTTTTTATTTTGAAATGTGGGAAGTCAATGGTGCAAAAGAAGAAATACAAGAGACAAAGAAGAGAAGTTTGTCCCTAGATCAAGAGGACAA
This sequence comes from Picea sitchensis, assembly GCA_010110895.2. Classification (NCBI taxonomy): domain Eukaryota; kingdom Viridiplantae; phylum Streptophyta; class Pinopsida; order Pinales; family Pinaceae; genus Picea; species Picea sitchensis. Next base: position 65,831 of record SNQJ01S0067224.1, on the reverse strand, counting down.
AGAGGAGCATGTTAGTATGTCCACATGGAATGAAATTTGTGAAAAATCCAAATGATTATTTGTAAATCACATCCAAGGACTAAGAATACAAAATGTGTCTGGGACTACATGGATTGTACTAGTAATCATTCTTAACCATGAAAAGAGATAAACAAATGCCATTTCTTTCTAGTTTTTCCAAATGGGTTTGATTGATTTCTTCATAATTATTTTTCTTCATTTACATTATATTGTGCAAGTATTACACAATCAATATAAGGTTCATGGTGAAATAGTGAACATAGATAGTCATTTTATTTTTCCGCAAAATTAATTAAGGTATGTGCTAGTCAATCACCCTGTCCATAGGTGTAGTTGTTGTGGAGCCCCATCTCTTAATGACAAGTTCCTAAGTTTTATATTTCTAATAAAAAACATAATATTATCAAGTAACTTTGATAGCTTTTAAAACTTTTATATACAAACATCTTAAAACTTGTGATGGATTTCATGCAACTCACTTTATTTTATAAAAATATACTAATATTAATAGTTAGCATCTTTTCAATTAACATCTTTTTAATATTAATAATTAACATATTTTCCATCCGATGAGGCCAGGCCCCCCCTCCTTAGTCCTTCTTCTATATCTACCTCCTCATATCCAGAACCCTCATACCAGTTGCGAGGTATTGGTACAACCACTTCTCACCCTCTACATCCTTCACCGGGAAAATCACCTCCTAGTTCCCCCATGGATGAAACTACCCCAACATACTTTCCTTTTATGGCCGGTTTGAGTATCTATGAACCTCATTTGATCAATGACCTCATTCACCATGATCCCAATTAGTCCACCATTCCCATCAAGTTTCCCTATGACATCCCCAAGTTTGAGGGAAAGTCAAGGGAAGACCCTTCCACTCACGTGATTTCCTTCCACCTATCGTGTTCATCAAACTCCATCACAGAGGACTCTGTAAGATCACTTATTTTCTAGAGAACCTTGATGGGTGTTGCTTCAAAGTGGTACATATATTAGCCAAATAACTCTCACCATAATTTTGATTCCATCGTGAAGGTGTTTCTAACCTTCTTCCAGTTACTCATTCGCCATGACTTGAGGATTGAGATCCTTACCTTGTGTCACCAAACCACTTACACCCACATCTTGGACCACATCCATGAGTGGTGCAGATGAAATTTCTTGCGAAAATAAAAGCTCGATAACATATTCATCAAGGATTTCTTCCTAAAGTCCCTCCTTCCTCCCATCACTAATGATGTCGCCATGACATCTCCTAAGAAATAGGAAGAGACCATACAAAAATGTGCATATATGGAAGGGAGATTTTGTATATGTGATTTTGTATATTTTCATATATGTAAGCATGCATATATAGAAGATAGCTTCTGTAAATGTGCATATATGGAAGTGCTTCCATATACATGCATATACGGAAGCCAACTTCTGTAAATTCACATATATGAAAGCTTACTTATGTATATGCATATTTATGGAAGGTGACTTTTGTATATGCAAATATATGGAAGCCTATTTCTGTAAATGAACATATACACAGAAGTGCTTCCATATATGCACATATAGGAAGCCTCTTTATGTAAATGTGCATATATGGAATTTGTCTTCTGTATATGCATATTTACGGAAGGAAACTTCCGTATATGTGCATATATGAAAGAACTTCCCTTTACATAAGTGCTTCAGTATATGCACATATAAAGAAGCTTCCTTCTATAAATGCGCATATACAAAAGACGCCTTCCGTAAATCTGATGTTGGATTTCATATATGAATTATTATGTATATTTGCCTATATGGAAGCACTTTCATATATGCACATTTATGGAAGTCATCTTCCATATATGCACTCTTTTGTATATGTGCATATATATAATATTTGTTATGTATATACACGCTATTGTAAATGCACAAATAAGGAATTTGGCTTCTATATATGCATGCTTCCATATAGGTGCATTTATGGAAATTGACTTCCGTATATGCACATTTATGGAAGCCACCTTTGGTAAATGCACATTTATGGAAGTTTTTAATGCGCATATACAGACTTCAACTTCCATATATGTGTGTTTCCTTATATGTGCATATATAGAATCCACCTTCTGTATATGGGTATATACAAAATCCACCTTCTATAAATGGAAGTGCTTTCGTATTTATGCACATATATGAAAGTTGTCTTCCGTAAATGCGCATATAGAGAAGACACCTTCCATAAATGTGTACATATGGAAAGTGCGCATAAGGATGTCATAATGACATATTCCCCAAGGATTTCTTCCTAAAGTCCCTCCCACTTCCAAGGATGTCTTTTCTATATGAACACTTTCCATATATACACATTTTCTGAAGGCATCTTCTGTATATGAGAATTTACGAAAGATGACTTCCATATATGTGTATATACAAAATTATTCAACTTCCATAATTGCGCATATATGAAAGAACTTCCATAAATGTGCATATGCACAAGTGCACATAAATGGAAGCCAATTTCCTTAAATGCACATGTACATAAGCATGGATATATAGAATCCAACTTATGTATATGCACATTTAGAGAAGTGTGCATATACATAAGGAATATTTTGTATATGTGCATATATGGAAGCATTCATATATGGAAGACGGTTTCCGTAAATGTGAATATATGTAAGTGCTTCCTTATACATGCGTATATGTAAGCCAACATCTGTAAATGTACATATATAGAAGCCGACTTCCATATATGCACACTTTCCATAAATTCACATTTATGGAAGGCGTCTTCTATATATACACATTTATGGAAGACCGCTTCTATATATGTGCATATACGGAATCACCTTCATATATGCATGTATATGGAAGAACTTCCATATATGCACATTTATGGAACTTATATTCCATATATGCACGCTTCTGTATATGTGCATATACATAATCTCCCTATTGTATATGCACAATTTCGTGAATGCAGATGTCCATATATGAAAATTTACATAAGCATGCATATACAGAAGGGAGATTATGTATATTCACATATACATAAGGGAGATTTCATATATGCACATATACATAAGTGTGCATATATGGAAGATGACTTCCATAAATGTGCATATATGAAAGTGCTTCCATATATGCGCATATATGGAATCCAACATCTGTAAATGCTCATATATGGAATTTGACTTCTGTATATGCACACTTTCCGTATATGTACATCTATGGAAGAAATCTTCCATATATATACATTTATGGAAGGCATCTTCTATAAATGTGCATATACGAAATCACTTTCGTATATGTGCACTTTTCGTATATACACATTTATGGAACGTGTATTTCGTATAGGTTCATTTACGTAAGGAGGCTTTTGTATATGAACATACGCAAAAGTAGTTGGATTCCATAAATGCACATATATAGAATCACTTCCATAAACGCGGATATACAGAAGCCAATTTTCGTAAATGCACATATACAGAAGCGTGCATATATGGAGGTTAACTTATGTATATGCAAATTTATGAAAGTGCGCATATACAGAAGGGATATTTCTTATATTTCCATATACGGAAGTGCACATATACGAAAGACGACTTCTATAAATGTGAATATATGGAAGTGCTTCTATATACATGCATATATAGAAGCACACATATACAAAATCCAACATCTATAAAAGCGCATATATGGAAGCTGACTTCCATATATGCACATTTACGAAAGGTTTCTTACGTATATGGGCATACAGAAGGAAAGTTATGTATATGTGCATATATGGAAGGACTTCTGTAAAGGAAAGTGATTCTAAATATGTGCATATACAGAACCCCCCTTCCGTATATGCACAAATATGAAATTTATGGAAGGCGACCTCCATATATGTGCATATACAGAAGTCACATTCTATAAATGTGCATATACAAAATATCTCTTTTGTAAATGTGCATATACAAGAAAGTGTGGATATATGGAAGAGATTTCATATATGCGCATATATGGAAGCCACCTTCTGTAAATACACATATATGGAATGTGGCTTCTGTATATGAACATTTACAGAATGCAGCTTCCTATATGTGCATATACGGAAGAACTTATATGTATATGTGCGTTTACGGAAGGAGGCTTTCGAAAGTCTCGTGAGAGTTATCTGGTTGATGTATGTACCACTTTGTATTAGCACCCATCAAGGTTCTCTGGAAAATATGTTATCTTATGCAGTCCTCCGTGATGGAGTTTGATGAACACCATAGGTGGAAGGAAATCACGTGAGTGGAAGGGTCTTCCCGTGACTTTCCCTCAAACTTGGGGATGTCAGAAGGAAACTTGGTGGGCATGACAGCCAATTGGGATCGTGTTGAATAGGCTCATTAATCAACTAAGAGTCATAGATACTCAAATTGACCATAAAAGGAAAGGATGTTGGGGTAGTTTCATCCATGGGGGAACTAGGAGGGGATGGTCCTAGTAAAAGAGGTATATGGTGATAAGTGGTTGTACCAATACCTCGCAATGGGGACGAGGGTTCTGACTCTGAGGAGGTAGAACTAGATGAAGGAATAAGGCAGGGGGCCTTGCCTCATTGGGTGGAGACAAGGGAACATTGGATGGGAAACTTGGAAAGAAGTCCTTTAAACCTATGAGACTATATCCTTGAAGAAGAAATGGTTTCCAAGGGGGGAGGGTGAGTTTCAGTCTTGTTCCAATGTCTCATTTTCAGATTTTTTGGTGTGTTGATGAGTTTGTGAAATTGGTTTTAAATGCTTGAAAGTAAATTGATGATGATAAAATGACTTGTTGAAAACAAATAACTTTGAAAATAAAAGTGTGTAAAATCAATCTCTATGGATGCGAGCAACCTAATCAAGAGTACTAAGGGCATAATTTTCTTCTTGAAAAATAGAAAAGGTGTTGCATGCACAATAATAAGTCTAAAAATGAAATCTTTTCTTTCCAAAAGTGCAACTAGATTGCAATGGTAAATCCCTATTGGAAAGTAAAGAGAAAAGGACTAAATGGCATTTCTCTTCACTAAGGGTTCTGGTATCCAATAATAAGCTACTCAAGGTATCCAAAAAATGTGATCAATCTCTATGCCCAATGGAAAGAATCAAATAAACAACACTTGTGAAGGAATTATTGAAGAAAATAAATCTCCTAGTGGCCTCTCCGTGGGAGGGTTCTTCTTCTTCCCTAAGTGTGTGGAAAATGTTTAGTGTCTCCTCTTCAATGGATGAAAGGAAAACGACGAAATGATTCCAAAAGATCAATGGAAATTCCAACAAGATTTCAGTACTTTCATGTGGAGATCTATTGAAATCGAAAAAACCTCTTTAATTTATAGGAAAGATAGTGGTTATCGTTGATAGTGTCAAAATAACAAAACTGATTATTTTCCCAAATCAATTTACCTGTTATTTAATTAATTTCCCTTTTTTTGAATAAAATAAAGAGGAAAAAGTCATAAAAATGGTTTATAACTTTAATTGAACTAAAATAACATTAGGAAAAGTGGTTTCCTAAGTTATTAAAGGGGAAAAGGGTGTGAAATGGTGTGTAAAAATGGAAAATGTGTACTATAAATGGCGTATCCTAGTAAGCCTAGCAATAAGGGCTAGGTGAGCAATATTTTGGTGATAACAACTATTATGGACATGTGTCAAATAATTGATATGATATAGTATTAATTATATAACTCATTTATTATTTAAGCTTTGATAATGGGATTAATATTTATGTCTTGTGGATCTCCATTGGTTATGTAGTGTAAGCTTTGAGATCTACACAACCTAAAATGTACCATGTGGGTCCATAAGGGTCATTCTATATATGTTAATTGTTCTTAATCAACACAATTGAATGGTATGGTTTGGTAAACTAAAATATATATGTGGATTTTCCATCTACATACAATGTTGATACTTTACTTTAAGTAACACCAATACTCATTGAGTTCTTTCTCTCATTTTTATCAAGTGTCTTCCTATCAAGTGCAATAAATTTAAAAACTACATATGCACTTTCATTGTCTTTTATAACCTGTAGTTTTACTTTCTTATCTTCATTGCACCGAATCGTTTATTATCCTAACAAACTTGTTTGAGCATATTTATAAGAAAAAAAAATCATTAACCCCTATCATTCAAATTCTCAAACGGTCCAATTTAATGACAGGGATTTTGTTAGCATGTAACCTTGTATGATTTGATTATTTTATCTGTTCATTACTCAAAAGGATATGAAGCATCTTTTAACAACTAAAGAAAACGTGTTTTCATAAAGTAATATGAGTTTTGGATGTAAAACAAGATAAATATCATTTTTAAATTACTCATTTGAAAGGAATGTAGAGATTACAAACTCATAAATAAATTTGAATTCTATCTTTTCATTCTTTCACAAGATATTTAAGAATCAAAAGAAATGTGTTTTCATAATTCATATGCGTTTTGGATGCTAAAGAAGATAAATACGATTATTTAATTATTCATTTAAAATATATTTTTCAATTATAAATTGATATAAAATTTTAATTATTTATTGGAAATCCATTTTGTATTCAGTGTGAAAAAAAAGAAGGATATGATTTTTTGAATTATTTGAAATATATATTTTAAATTATAAATCTTTATAAAATATGAATTATTATTTCAGTTTTTTTTTAAAGGATGTAAAAGAAGATCATCATAAATCTAAATAGAGAATAAAGAGATATTTACATTGTAAAAAAAATAAACTTATGTCATATGGGGATACCTCTCTCCCTTAAAAATCTTTGTACTCTATCAATTTTGACCATTTAGTGGGAATGTTCAGGGTATGATCATAAAATCTTTAAAACAATTTGGAGACATCAAGTTGTTCCTTGACTTGCTCAACCTATCCAATGAATTTGACATTTTTAAAACAATTTGGAGACATCAAGTTGTTCCTTGACTTGCTCAACCTATCCAATGAATTTGACATTTTTAAAAATTAAAAAACTTAAATAAAATCCAAATCCATACCTCTCATGATAAAATCATAAAAACATAAACCTCGAGATGACTTATACTTTCACACACTTTCCTACACACTCACACTCCCTTTATTTAGAATTATCTTTGCTTGGACACCATGAGGCCACCTTACAATCTCACAACATCCTTCCCTCTCACACCATTGGCCATGAAGATGCTCACAACTTGCACATGAAGTGTCATTCAAAAATCTGCAATTGACCATCACTATAAAATCTTTAATTAACTCATCAATCACACTTGTTTTTGGTGAATTATTTTTTCCCTCTAAATATATATTATTATTGTCCTTAACCACAATCCCTTAAAAGTTTGAAAATGAGTTCTAATTGTTTAAAACACTTATTTTATATTCCCACTTTTATTTCTAAAACTAATACAATATATCAATATAAACCTAACAATATTTAAAAACTTATTTTAATAAAAATTAAAAAAAAAAAAAATCAATTATGAAAAGAAAAGCCCTATACAAGATTATAAGGACATGCTATTTTATTATAATTAAAGGAATTGTTTTTATTTCCACTTTTTCTTTTTCTTTGATTTAAAAACTTATTTTAATAAAAATAGATATTTTTCAATTATGAAAAAAAAACCTCATACAAGATTAACGTGTTATTTCATTATAATTAAAAGGATTGTTTTTATCTCCACTCCACTTTTTTCTTCTTCTTTTATAAGGACGTGCTATTACATTATAATTAAAATGGTTGTTTTTATCTCCACTTTTTCTTTTTCTTTGATGATGTGAGGAGTGGAGTAAAAGCGTTCCAATGAAAAAGTTATCCTTCGTTCGTAGCTATTTTCACTTCTACTACACATGTTTTGATAAGCCTTATGTTCCATTAATAATTGTTTTTGTTTTTACTATAGATGATGTAATGAGTGGAGCATTTGTTACATATGTTTCGATAAGCCTTATGTTCCATTAATAATTGTTTTTGTTTTTACTATAGATGATGTAATGAGTGGATCATTTGTTTAAAATATTAGTGAATATAAATATTTTGAAATATATATTGACACTTTCAATATTAGGAAATACAATATAAATATTAAGGGATTAATATAGACAAATAATCCAAATATCATGAAATATAAAAGTTAAGCAAGATATAAAGAATTTTTTTATATTGCACATGATGATATTCTGAAAAAGTTTATATGATAATATTTGTATAGATTTTCTCAGTCAAATAGCTATGTAAAGGGGGTTCCTTGTCCTATAAACAAGGGGATCTCATATATCAATTTGGTGTTAGGATTGGCCCTAACTTTAAAATTAGATTATTTTGTGGGATTGGTGGTAAAAATATGTGTTTCTTCCTAAGAGGTCATAAGTTCAAATCCAAAGGGAATAGGGTGTGTACACCTCCATAGACTTTAGCAAATTCTTTGTCTCACAATGTTTGATTGACTATGATCCTAAAATTAAATTATATATATAATTAAATTTTATATATCTTTATGTGAATTGATAAAGAAACATTTTGTTTGAAAAAAAGAATTTACTAAAATTGAGATTTTTGTTAAAAGACATTAATAATATTAAGATCTTCCATTTATCATGGTGATAAATTGTATAAAGTACATCAACTATTTGGAAAAAAAACTACTTAGACTTATTTTAGTTTGAAATTATTTTCAATGAGATTCAAATGATAAGATCTATATTTAAATTAATGTATTTTCAATTATTATTAAATCCTTTTTTCAATGAAATTCAAGCGAGGCCCATTTTCAATTAGATTCAAGTCATAAGATCCACATTTCATTTAATCATTTTTGAAGTAGATCTCTCAAAGATGGGTCACTCGAGCAAAATCAGTGGTAATCATGGCACATTCAAGAGATTAAAGCTGAATTGTATGAACATTTCACTCCAACTTTCTTATGAATTGTCCATAGAGCATTTTGCTCCAAAATTATGAGTACACACTACTAGCTTGATTTTATACTCTTTTATATTTTACACTCTTTTATATAAATTAAAAAATAATGAATTTTTGCTCTACAAATTAAGTGCCATGCATTGAAAGTTAAGGATATTGAAGGTTACCAAGTTCAAACTTTTAAAATCAGAGGGTTTATCATTATCCCTCACATACACAAGCTCCTCAATTTAGCAGTCGAGCAGGACTTCCCTAAACCCTAGATGCAAAGCCTCATTGTTCCTATTTTTTAAAATGGGGATAGAAACATTCTCTCTAATTATAGGATCATTATGATTAGCTCGATTTTAGCCAAACTTTATGGAATTATTTTGGAAAAGAAGATTAGCCTTTGGCTAGAAAGTCACGATAAAATAGATAAAGGACAGGACAAGTTTAGGAGATATCATTCAACTATGGACCATATTATTACATTTAGGATCATTGCAGACGAGTTCGGCAATACTAAAACCAATATTTTTTGTTGTTTTGTTGACTTTAGAAAAGATTTTGACATGGTTCCTAGGAAAAATCTTTGGAATAGGTTGGAAGAGATAAAAGTGCCTCTCGAGTTGAGGGTTGATGTAATAAGGATGTATGAGAATGTTATTGCTAAGTTTAAAAACACTAAGGGCTGGTCGAAAGAGATTAACTGCAATATTGAAGTCAAACAAGGTTGTCCCTTGTCCCCTACCCTTTTTGGCATATACATTGACAAGTTAGAAGATTGCTTGGAAAAATCAGGTTTTGTCGGCCCTACTCTCACTGGTATAGTCATCAATATTCTTCTCTATGCCGATGATATAGTTCTTATGGAAAGGATTCCCCATGATCTTGAAAACCAACTAAGAATCCTCAAGGATTTTTTCTCCAATATGGGTATGATTGTTAATATTGATAAGACTAAGGTCATGATTATTAAATCCAATAATATCACTTCTGATACCTTCGTATGTGACAACAACAACTTCGAGGAAGTGACTTCATACAAATATCTTGGACTTTATATTCACCACAAGATCAACTGGAATTATAACATGGAGAAAAGGATTATTGGGGGATGGAAAGCTTATTATGGGCTTGAAAACAATTGTAAATCAACCGATCTTTGGATTTGGTATAAGAAAAAACTCATCTTTGAGACTCTTTTTACACATGTTATTCTTTCTGGATGTAAAGTATGGGTTTGTAGTATATCTCGTGAATCCTGGAGAAAGATAGAGCAAATACAAAATAATTTTATAACCTATAAAATCAAAATTAAAGGAAATATGTCGCATCCCATCCTCCTCTTAGAAACAAGTCTCTTCCCCATCGAGAGCATCACTATGACTAGATACCTAATGTATAAGAACAAGTTAAACAACATGGAAGACAAGCTCGCTTCCTAAAATTTCTTCAAAATCGAGTCGTAACAACCATCGACTCAAGCGAGGATGACATAAACATGCCCAGTCTTGGCTAAACTATTAGGGAATCATGGAAGACACCATTTTGTAGAATAAAGATACTATTAAAAATATCATCAAATCAAAATTTAAGGAGAAAATGTGGTGTGATAAAGAGTTAGAGGAAAAAACAAAATTAAGGTATTAAAAGGATGTAATCAACCCTAATCTAGAAGATCAAAATTATCTATCTATTTTGATAAGTGTAAAGAAAAAAAATCATTTCTAAGATAAGAACAAATTCTGACGAGCTCCATAGTGAAACTTGGTGTTGGTCAGTTCCTAAAACGTCATGGGATGAAACAGTGTGTCGCCTTTGTGACACTAAGAAGGTTGAAGATGAAAAGCACTTTCTCTTAGATTGTCCAACCTATACCCAGAGTAGATCTCATTTTCAAAATATTTGTCACAATACTAACCTTCGTAACCTCTTAACTCAACAAAACTATGATGATATTGGAAAGCTTCTCTTATTGCTTTTCGAGCACAGAAACAAAATTCTAAAGAATCGCAAGTAATCACTTACCCTCTTAAGACTCGATAGACCAATTAAAATGCGGTATATTGTAAATTTAAAAAACAAAAATAACTTTACATATAGTATAGTATTTTTGAGACCTCTAATTTTATAATAATAAATATATATTTTAATTAAAAATTAAAATAAATTTATATTCCCATATTTAAAATTAAAATTTATATATATTTATAATATTTTTTATAGTCTAATTATTTTTTTCACTATGTTTTTTCTATTATTATTAATATTAAAATTTATAATTGTTTATATTGATTATAATTTCTCTACCTTCAAATTTATATGTCAATTTTTTTTTTCCCTTTAATATAGATATATATGAAAAATAATTAGGTTACGTGTCAATCATCGGATTTTAGTTTACGTGTCCATCACCGGATTTTAGTTTACGTGTCAATGAACGGATTGGGATAAACGTTTTTACTGTTTGGCCATTTCACATGTTGTTCTTTGTTTTCAGAAGTATGATCGAAGGTCAAACGCTAAAAAGAACCTAGAATCCATGCAAATGAGATTCAACTTACTATAGTGACCAAGAGAAGACTTACAAGACGTTTGACTGTATGGTTTTGGTTTGTGTAGCTTAAAGCATCATCTCAAAAGTTTTACAATACTGTTATGGGATTTTACATCGTTATAAATGAATTCCACAATTATAGATTTGTATTTTAATAATTTTAATTTTAATTTTAATTTTTAATAATTTTTAATTAAAAAATAAATAATAAAAAAAATTCATTATGAAGGTAGATAAATTAACATGAAAATTGAAAAAATATATATATTAATTTATTCAGTGAATGATATTAATTAAATATATTATATAGTATAGTGTAGAATTTTAAAAGTTTTATATGTTACATTTTGAAGAAATGAAAAAGTAATTTGCTTTTTTGGCAAATAAAATGTCATCTTATATTATCAAAAAATAAAAATGATCTCACATAACTTTTTACAATTAATTAATATTATAGTTTCATTATGTAACTATTCATTAGTTCATATTTACTTTGTTATATTATGTAAAAAATAAAAATGATTTCACATAACTTTTTATAATTAATTAATATTATTAGTTTCATTTTCTAACTGTTTATTAGTTCATATTTACTTTGGTTTAATTGCAAAATTAAAGAAAACAAATACTTGGCTCAATTCTATTTAATCAAGTATATGGTTGATTTTATCTATTTATATATAGATTTAAAATTGTTCAACCTAAAATTGTTTCATTGTCTATTATCAATGTTATAAGAAGGTTTACTAAATAAAAAGCATAGGAAGGTTTACTCAATAAAAAGCATGGTAAAAATATTATTAAGAATCTTATATATATATATATATAAGAAATGAATAATTAATGATTTATTTTTAATAATTATAAAAGAGTTTTAGTGGTAATTTTAGTATTTACATGTATTAAAACTTATTTATAATTATGTTAGAATAAAACTAGGCCATAACTAATATATGTGTATAATTATGTTAGAATAAAACTACATCATAACTAATAAATGTGTTTGATATTTTATTTTATTTTTGTTAGTGGTATAGGTAAAAGTGATTAATTTTCTTGATAATCTATGTCATGATTTGTGTCTTGTTTTTAGTAATCTAAATATATCATTACTACACATATGTCTTTAAAAGAAATTTTTTTATTAATGTCACACCTTACAAAATGTGATGAATTTTTTTCAATAAAATAATCCATTACAATGGGGTGGAAGGCGTAGGTGGGGTTATTTCTAACTCAGGAAGTAACCTCGAGATTCTATTTTCATGGAACATCAGTCATGCCACCAATAATGAGGCAGAGGCTTATATGCACTTCTTCAAGGATTGCAACTAGCATGACAACAAGGCATTGAATCTATCATTATTCTTGGTGATTCAAAATTGCTCATTAATTATGTGTGGATGAAGACCTTTCCTTTAGACACTGAATTGAGCGTCATATTTTGAAGAATACAACAAGAGATTGAGGCCTCTCATAAACTCACTCCTTTCCATATTCTCTAACATAAAAATCCAACTGTTGATCATTAAGCCAATTTGGCTCTCAAAGACATGATTGGAATGCTCAGGGTCAATGGGAAGGCATCCCTGAAATATATCCCATGATTATCCTCATGGTTCCATGTATTGACTTTCATTGGGGTTCCATCATGGCTTCAAGTGCACCCATTATCTACATCACACACATGTTTCATTGTACAAAAAACGCCATGCATTTTCATTAGATTCAGCTTGAGATGTGTGGAAGAAGTCTCAGGGCACATTGGGGCTTCCGCCGCACACATGCATAAATCACTTGCTCTGTTACCATATCCCTCTGTCTAGGCTTGATCCTCCTGTTCTTTCTCTCCAAGCGTGAGAATTCTACCTACCTCAACACATAGGTTCAAACATCCTCCCTAGCCTATTTCATTGATGGCGTTTTGGTTTTAATTATTTCTCCCTTCTCCAAACACGTGTGTGCTTCCCACCCCATAATTCCTAGAATTTAGGCTCTTGTACTTCCTCTTAAGTGGTCTTCATCAGCGCAACTTCCCTTGGAATCATCCATGCAAGCTTCATGTGTTGGATATGTGTTATATTCTTTGCACAACTAGAACTAATGTCTACATTCTGTTGGGCACACAGGGGGGTAAGAGGGAGACAGAGCCCTTGAATTTTTTTTTCCTCGGTTTCCCTGTCTATTTATGGGGGATTTTTTCGGAACATGGTTTTTCGTCGATGGTTTTCTACTTCCAGTTAAGGAATTGGGGTTGTTGACTAATCTGTTTCATTGGATTAGGGTTTTGGATGTCGTTGGCTCCTATATGTATATTGTATTGTAAACAATGTATGAGGTGAATGAATATAGAATATGTTGGTTTCCCCGATTTGGGTTTCCAAGGGAAAATCTTTGTGTAATGTGTGTATTTTCCAATGTATCTTTTTTGTTCTTTTATTGAAACTCAATTTACAGTAAACTATTGTACAAGGTCAAAATCTACATTTGGTATCAGAGCAATTATTGGCTTTAGGGGGATGCCTTTATGGTCAGGTGAAAATAAATGGAGAGCAATTCGAAAATGGAGATCGAGAAGTTTAATGGGAAAATTTTTGATTTGTGGAAGCTCACTATGGAAGATCTGCTGGTGGATAGAGATTAGTGGATCGTGGTGGATCCAGGTACTGCACCTATAGGAACTTCAGTAGATGACTGGAAAAAAGTTGGATCGGAAGGAGAAGAGCATAATCTAACTATGTCTCTCAGATTCAGTATTGTTGAATGTGTCAAAGGAAGCTACGACCAAGGATTTATGGGATAATTTGGGGAAGTTGTATCAGTCTAACTCCCTAGTAAATAAACTATTCTTGAGAAAGAAGTTGTATAACCTGAGGATGAGAGATGGAGACTCGGTGGCAGAGAATTTGAACGCATTCAATACTATGGTAAGTCAGTGAGTATCTGTTGAGATTAAAATTTCATATGAAGATAAGTGTATCAGTTTACTATGCTCTTTACCAGACTCGTGGGATAGTCTGGTTGTGGCCATAGGTAGTAATACAACTGCCCTGAAGTTTGATGAAGTTGTCTCATCCTTGTTTTCAGAGGATATGAGATGAAAGAACATGGAAGGACAAAACATTGATGCATTATTTGCAAGAGGACGCTCCTACGAAATAAATAGATCTAAGTCCTCAAGTGGGAGATCTAAGTCTAAGGGTATATCTAAATCTCTTGAAAATTTTGTGAATGTATGTTGGAGATGTGGAAAATAAGGGCACTACAAGAATCAGTGTAGATCCAAACCTGAGAAAAAGAAGGGATCTGAAGAAGCTCCTTCTACAGAAAAAAAGACCTCCATGGAAGAAGGAGGGGATGTGTACTTGGTTTCTTCAAGAACACATGCATATCATGAGGTATGGTTGGTTGACTCAAGTGCATCCTTTCATATGACTCCCCAAAGGGAGTGGTTATGTGAATATGAAAGGTATGATGGAGGTAATGTTTTCCTCGGGGATGACTCGAAAACTAGAATCACGGGACAAGGAAAATTCAAGTTGAGAATCATAGATGGAAGGATTAGAACACTACCTGGTGTTCTTCACATCCCAGGATTGGAAATAAATTTGATTTATGTAAGCAAAATGGACGATGTAGGGGTAAAAACAATATTTGAAAAGGAAATAGGCAGGATGGTTCGAGGAGCAATGGTGTTGTTGAAGGGAGTTTGGTTTGGAACTCTGTATAATATGGAAGGAAGAACTATTAGTGATGGCTGTAATAGTTACATTTTTCATGATATTGGAGTTGAATAAGAAAGAAATCCTATAGTCTCTGGAGAAAAGGTTATGTTGCGGCATCAAAGACTGGAAATATCGGAGAGAAGGGTTTTTAAATGCTACATAGTAAAGGTATGGTTGAAGGTATATCTAACTACTCTCTGGATTTTGATTTCTATGAACATTGTGTATATGGGAAGCATAATAGAGTAAGATTCCCCTTTGGTGCAACGAGGGAAAACAAAATTTTACAGCTAGTGCACAGTGATGTGTTTGGACCTGTGTCAGTTCCATCATTGGAAAAAATTGTGTAATGTGTCTCTTTTATAGATTAATTCTTGAGGAATACTTAGATATATTTCCTTAGGAAGAAATATGAAGTCTTTGACATGTTTAAAGAGTTTAAGGCTCTTTTTGAGAATCAAACATGGAAAATAATTAAGGTGTTGAGGATGGATAATGCTGGAGATTTCTGTGGGACTGAATTTGAAGAATTATGTAAGAAGTGTAGTATAGAAAGGAAGAATACTACTCCATATACATCTCAGCAAAATGGAGTTGCAGAAAGGATGAATAAGACATTGATGGAAAAAACAAGGTGCATGCTCAGTGGTGTCAGGTTAGGGAAAGAATTCTAGGCAAAGGAAGTGAGTAATGCATGTTACTTGGTCGTTCGTTCACCCTCATCAGCACTGGATGAAAAGACTCTACATGAGGTATGGACTGGTAAGAAACCCTCTCTCACGCATCTCAAGGTATTTGGTTATGAGGCCTATGTTCATGTTCCAAAGGAAAATAGGAGTAAGCTAGATAAGAAGGTTGAAAAGTGTATCTTTATTGGGTATAAAGATGGTCTCAAAGGGTATAAGATTTGGAAACCAGAAACCAAGAAGGTTGTGAATAACTGAGATGTGGTATTTAGAGAAATAAAAGATGTTGTCAAATAGGATGTCCTACCAAGTAAGGAAGAACCATAGAAAGTAGAGTTTGATTTAAAGGATGACGAAACAGACTCTATATAAGATCAGGAATTAGAAGAAGAAGATACCCATACTCCACTATTGAGGAGATCGATTCAGGAAAGAAAGCAAATAGAAAGGTATAATCCACCTGATTTTCATTCAAATTTTTCTTTTTCTATTACTGATGATGATCCTAGAATTGTTAGGCAGGCAGTGGATTCAGAGGATGGAAAACTTTGGAAAAATGCCATGGATGAAGAAATGGCAGCCTTGGATAAGAATGAGGCTTGGGATATAGTGGAGTTGTCAACTGGAATAAATCCCATTGACAACAAATGGGTATTTAAACATAAGTTGAATGCATAAGGAAAAGTGGAGGAATACAAAGCTCAACTACTAGAAAAGGGTTATTCCCAGGTTGAGGGAATTGATTTTGGTGATATTGTTTCTCATGTTTCCAGGTTAACCTCTATTATATTTATTTTATATGTTGTTGTTATGTTTGATTTTGATGTAGAACATATGGATGTGAGGACATCATTCCTACATGGGGATTTGGAAGAAGAAATCGACATGAAGCAACCATAAGGCTTTGTTGTGAAGGGAAATAAGAAACTGACATGCAAGATGAAAAGTCCATGTATGGTTTAAAACAATCACCAAGGATGTGGTACCAAAAATTTGATATTTATATGTTGGCACTTAGCTTCATAAGAAGCAAAGAGGATCATTGTGTGTATTTCAAATTAATTGGTGATTGTTTGATTTATTTGGTCTTGTATGTGCATGACATATTGTTGATAGGAAACAATAAGGGCATTAACGAGGATGTGAAAACTCAGTTGTACTCTAAATTTGACATGAAGGATCTTGGTGCTACAAATTTCATTTTGTGCATAAAAATTAAAAGATATCGAAAAAATAGGAAACTCTGGTTAAATTCAAAGAAAACATGTGGAGACAATAATGTAGAGGTTTAATATGTAGGAATGTAAACCGTTCAGGGTCCTTATTCTTGTAGGTGTAAAGTTATATGTGGATCAGTGTCCCAAGACATAAGAAGAGGAGAATGACATGTCTCGTGTTCCATATGCGAGTGCGGTTGGCAGTTTGATGTATGCAATGATCTGTACTAGACCATACACTGCACATGTAGTGGGAGTTTTGAGCAGGTATATGTCAAAACCAGGGAAGGAGCATTGGACAATAGTAAAGAGGGTTTTTAGGTATTTGCGTGGAACTGCTAGATATGGATTCTGATACCAAGGAATACCATGATTGGACAAAGTGTTGGGCATACATGTATTTGTGGATGAAGACTAGGCTAGAGATCTTAATCGTAGGAGATCTACAAGCGAGTATGTGTTTAATCTGTTTGGAGTTGTAATCAGTTGGATGAGCAAAAGACAATCTGTAGTGGCACTTTCAACTACATAAGTTGAATACATGGTAGCTACTCATGCAAGAAAGGAATAAATATGGTTACAAATATTGTGTTCAGGTATTGGTTTGGTACAACAAGCTATAAGGATAGATTGTGAAAGTCAAAGTGCAATTTTTCTAGCGAAGAACCCAACTTATCATTCAAAGACAAAACATATAGATGTTAAATATCACTTTGTGAGATAGATGGTTGAAGAAAAGAAAGTGTTACTGATGAAGTTGGACACTTTGAAGAATGTTGCAGATTCATTAACAATATCAATGAGCACTGAGAAGTTCTCTTGGTGTAGAGGATCTATGGGCATTGCTACCCTACATTGTTGACTATGTAACTTTGTAACCCCTTGTATGCAAAGAAAACAACAAGTCGGAGAATGTTGGATATGTGTTATATTCTTTGCAAGAATAGAACTAAGGCATGCAGGGGGTAAGAGGGGGGTTGCAAGGGAGTAGAGCCCCCGAAAAAAAATCCTCAGTTTCCATGTCCATTTTTGGGAGGTCCTCGATTTTTGTGTCCAGTTATGGGTGGTTTTTTGGCACATGGTTTTTTGCCAATGGTTTTCTATTTTAGGTTAAGGAATTAGGTTTGTTTACTAATCCATGTCATTGGATTAGGGTTTTGGATGTCGCTAGCTCCTATATGTATATTGTATTGTAAACAATGTATGAGGTGAATGAATACAAAATATGTTGGTTTTCCCGGTTTAGGTTTCTAGGGGAAAATCTCTTTATAATTTGTGTATTTTACATTGTATATTTTATGTGATTTTATTGAAAATTTGTTTGGAGTAAAATATTGTACAAGGTTAAAATTTACATCATGGTGTACTCCTCATCACCTCCAGATTTCTCGGTGTGAGCGTATCTTGCATATTATGGATATGACAGGAGACATATTCCATATCCCCTGGTTCTTTTCCTCTCATTGTTGGGGTGTTGATTTAATGAGAATGGATCTATTAATTGTTTAGAAGCATATGACTTATTTGGAGAATTAAAACTTGGATCGGCACTTGTTTGTAGTGTCACTAGAATTCCCTAGTTCATTGGTCATTGTTGGGAGATTCGCGGGAAGCGTGCATTGGAGAATGGAACCTCCATAGGATGATCAATTGGACCTCATTCACTTTGTTCAATCTCTCCAAAAATAGGTTAATGGTCTTTCATCTCAACTGCTCATCTCTTTGAAGATATTGGTGGAGCACAGACAAGGCCAACAACAACTTTAGAATGAATGTGTGGTCATTCGGTCCGAAGTAGAAGAGTTGTGCTCCAGAACCAATTCCCCGACTCCTGCACGAAAAATCTCAGCAATTTTTTAGTATGCCTCGTCTTCTGGTCCACTCCAGAACATCTTGGACCTAAATTCATCACCATCCCTCGAAGATGAAGTCTCTGATAGGAATGAGCCTCCATATCAGTAATTGCTAGATGTAGTGCTATTGTATTTTGATATTAGGAGTTTTTTATAGGAATTTTTATGGGAGATCCTTTGGAATTCAGTCCATGCTTAAGTTAAACTATGTTCTCCAGGATAGCATAGATAGTTTTGTGCCAGTTTTTGTAGTTTCTGAAAAGGATGAATTTTGGATATGTAAGAACTCTTTATGCAAGTCTTCTTGCAGTGTTTATTAATAAAATTTTCGCTTGTTTTCCTTTAAAGAAAAACATAATTCATTACAAAAACAAAATTTGAAAACATGGAGAAGCTCCCTAGGTAATGCCATGCCTTTACCCAAAATAATAAGTGGAATGAACTCCATTATCAATCTCATGCCACCCTCCACCCCCCAAAAAAAGAAAATGAAAACATGGCTAAACACACATAACAATATATTCAATATAACCATATACACACAATGTATATACATGTAATATCTAAATACATTCATAATTGAACACAATTTGCATATGCGTGTGTTTGTGTGTGTGTATGTGTACCCCTTTGACTAGATCAATAGATCAATAGAAGATGTAGGGGTTCCTTCAATTATTCTCATACTCTTGTTGACACTTGAATCTGTCAGGACCGAAACGACAACCTCATGAGGACATTAGTCTTCCTTCGTTTTTAGAGAGGTGGTTCTCCTCATTGGCTAAAAGATATATCCTTGAATATCTTGGAGTAGGGAAAGTGATAGACAACAAACCCAAATCTTTATTGTTTGGATTTATATGAGAATGGTTCTTCAGTAACCCAATATGATCTTTATGTGCAACAAAATTCTTTTAATAAGAAAAGATTGAAGGATGGCTTCAACATCAAAATTGAATTGTGATCAACATCACACACAATCTTCTTAATAATATATAAATACATCCATATCTTCTTCATAGGAGAGAATGATTTGATCATCTCAAAGAATTTTAATAGAGTACTGCAATCAAGATCAAAAGATAATTTGATAGGTCAACCTCAAATACTTTATATTCTGAAAAAAGGGTTACAAAGCACAGTCGAGATCAATCCCAAAGAAATTCTTTGTGGAGTTTTATTTCTAAATTACTTTCTTCATTACAAAATCTTTGACATCCATATAGGTGGCTGAAAATACTCCATGATCATATAAGAAAATATCTTAGAAGAATATAAGAAGAACACTCAACAACTCATCCTTGTGCCCAACTCTGAGATTCGAGCATAAAACTATGAGAAGTGGTGTAGAAGAATATATATATAAAAAAATGGAGAAGATGTAGTTTTCTTTATTTTGATCAGAAGCTTGATTGTGTATCCATGGATGTACATTTTTATTCCTTTGATCTTCTGCCCTGCCCCTCTGACAATACTGAATCTTGGCCTCTTGATGAGGCCTCTCTTCCCTTTTTAAGAAGAGATTTTCTAACTACTTTAGTAGTTAGGGTTTCTCCCTTCTAGAAATTATCGTACAAGTTACTTCTTGAAACATCCCTTGTAAGAAAGGTCTCATTATTTCATCATTAATGCATTCACATCATTGATACAAGTATATTGAAAGTGGGTCCCTCTCCTTTTTTAATAAAAGTCTTTTAATTAAACTTTTATTTTTTAAAATTTGATTAATTTTCGATCAAAAGAGGACGGATGTAATTTAATTTTATGGAAGTGGAAAACAATTTTTTATCCATGAAAACCACTTTTTATGTGCTCTTCATCATATCATATTTCCAACAATATAAATTTTTCCCAAATCCATCACCCAGATTTCAAGATATGAACTCGTGAAGTTGAGTTGTCATGCGGGCCCATTAAAAATGCAGTTGACTGATATTTTAATTTCTGAGAACAATTTATGCTTTCATCAATGAAGAGTATAACCAAGAAAGATATCACTGGTATGACTTAGAGAATGATTATGATGGTTGGTGCATGGATATTTTTCATTTATGCGATTACAACTAATTTCACCTTCTATTCAATGACTCACATCATGGAAGGAAGTCAAGATCCAATTATGACTACTAGTTTTCAAATGCCTATTCCCAAGTAGTAGTGCACCTTCCAGATCCCTAGTCGACCTTTTTCACTTATGTATATATATTTTTATATGGATAGATCTATATATTTGGATTGACATAATCATGTTAGGCATTCAGAGAGCCTTTCTCATCTAGGTATTAAGCTCAAATATATCTAGTGGGGAGTCGGCATGAGCTCTTAGACCTAGTATCCAACTTTATGGTGCAGATTGTTGGATTATTTCAATTTTGTGGATAGCACATGTACATGGGACTCTAGTTCTCTGTATTACTTCAACATTTCAATCAATGCTCATATGTGGGGCCCTATCTTATGGTTATAACTCCTCACTCCAAGTGTTGAAGGAAAAACTTTTGTAAGGGGGGTGGAATGTTGGGATCCTCCCTAAGGTGTCATGGGAGGTTGAAGGGCCCATAGTAGAGTAATAATAGTGGAGGGTATTTAATGTAAGGTGGAATAGATCCTCTATGCTTTTTATTATTAAATGAGACACACTATGGTAGTTAGTATTGAATAAATGTAATGGGGTCTCATTGAACAAGGTCCACTACGTAATTATGAGGTTATTATGATTAGGGATATCGTGTTAGTTATAAAGAAGGTTTGATTCCTCCCCTTATGAGGTGTGGATTTTATTGTATTTTGAGTTTATCTCATTGAGAGGTCACCCAAACTTAAGAGGAAAGTGAAAAAGAGTGGATTCCTTCCTTAAAATGATCAATTATAAGGTGGTGTCATACCTTAAGGGTATTTTAATATAATCAAGTAAAGGGGACTTTATATGTAGTCTTAGATATATTTTATGTGACAAAAATTTCAAATCTAAGGTACATAACTAGTGATATCAAAGCTATTTCTTGTGCATGAAGTGGAATAATTTTTTTTCTTTTGCATATTTTTCAAGGGAAAAGAGGATGACAACATTTAGGTCTATTTTTGAAACTTGTTGTCTAGAATCTAAAGAAGCCAACTATAGATCTTATTTACTCTCGATAAAAAAAACCAAGTTCAAAAAAAAAATCATCCAAATAAGAGTTCAGGAAATGAAGTTATCACTAATACAAAGTCATCTATTTTATAGTTTTTCTTGTGATGGACATAAAATTCCCTGATTGGATGTATTTTGATAGTAAATTTAACTCAAACCAATGCTAGTAGATGTAGAGTATCCTTCACATTTCATAATTTTGGTCTTAATAGGAAATCAGATAAGTATCACAAGTGTTATGATCATTTTACATGAGCTGCCTCAAACCCTATTTCTATTTTTGGGTTATAGAAAGCATGTATTTTATAGGAAAAGATGATGGTCCTAATATTGAAGAATACATTGATTATTGGATCTATAACATCCTCTAGTTGGAGAAACAAATCAGTTTATGGAATAATGGAGGAAATTATCATATGGGAAAATTCACTTGATATTGATGCGATATAAAAGGAATACTTTTTGACAAGTGGTTCATGCAAAGAGAAGGGATAAAGAGACCACTAAGGGTTTGTTTTCATGTACAAACTTCCTTTTATAGGTTCATGTATGTATTCAACAAGAGAAGGTCCATTGTGTCTATACAACCTAGAAGAAAGAATAATTTCACTAATGTTAACTTGGCTAAAATATTGCAAGTACTCACAAAACATATTCAAAGCACAGAGGTTGAAGGTGAAAATCCTCAAATTTTACAGATTTGAAGATTACCATGGATACATATTTATGAAATTTATATTTTCACACTAGATATATGGATGATGTTGATATTGTTTTAAAATATCCTTATATGGACTCAGTTAGAATAATAAATATTAATGTACAAAAGAAGTTTTTGAAGCTTTGGTACAAGATAAAGAAAATTACATCGAAGGATATTTATCTTACTAAGAAAGAAGGGTCCATGGGAGGACTTGAAGAAGTTCTTGTAGGGAAAATAATTGCAATACCTACTAACACATCATATGAACAGTCTGAGATTGAATCAAAAGAAGATCCTACATAAGCATATGAAGAAAATCCCCTTGAAGGGCATAAAAAAGAAGGATAAGATAAGGATATAAGTGACTCAAAGGAGCCACATGTTGAAGTCTCAAATAAATAAGAACTGATAGCTAATGTTGTTGCTTATAACCACCCACACCACTAGGAGAAACAACAATCATAAAGGAAAGGGAGAGCATCATCAAACTTACTATGGATAACCATGGAACCAAAATGAAAACCAATATCAAGGCACGTGGAATACTAAAAATGATGCATAGAGATATTAGAGTAGAACAATGAAGACATGGAACCCAAGGAGAAACTATAATCAATATATAAGAGGAAATGGCATTGTTGGACACCATTCCCACATTTCACTAGGATGGATAGATGCTTAGTGCATGGTACTAGTTGGCTACATTGCTTAGCAGGTCATATTATATGGCTTATTCCCATGTTTTAGGGATGAAATATGTGAAGGGGGATGGAATGTAATGTACCTAGGTAGGGGAATGTGGGGAACCTAGGGAGATACACAAGGGTATAATGAATGTAATGTGGCCATAATAATGGAATAGGCCCATTTGGTGGTTGGTGGGTAATAAATAGGCCCACCAACTTCTGAGAGGAAATAATATAATAATAAAGGGTAGTTAGCATAGGTGCCTAGGACTACTCATGAGAAATTTTATATACACATGAGTATCATTTTATTTATATATCTTGGAGGTATTGTTTTGTAGAAAGCATGGATTGTGGAGTGATTCCTTCCATAAGAAATATTCTATCACAGTGCCTTACCTTAAGGGTTATTCTCTATATTCTTGTGTGATTTATGGTGTGAATGCATTTGATATTTCTAAAGTTTAAGAGTATATTTCTCAAACTAATGGTTTATCTTATCTTATATTTATCAAGGTTTAGTACAAGTGGTATCAAAGTTCTTTCTTGGGCCAAAAATGAAGAATTTGTTTTCCTCTTTTGCATGTTTTCAAAAGGAAAAAAGGGTCATGACACTTAGATCAATTATTGTAGATTTATGAACATAATTTGAAGAAACAAGTTATATATTTAATTTACTCTAAAAAAAAACCCAATTAAAAAAAAAGCATCCAAATCAGATTTCATGAAGTGAAAATATCGTTGATTTAAAATCAGTCATTTTGGGTTTTTTCCATGACATCCACATGGAATAGAGAGTAGATATCTTTTGATGGGTTGCATAGATTGTTGCTAGAACAACACCATTGTAAAGAGGATTTTTATGGCTTTGATTTGACTATTTATATGTTATGCTTCCAAACAATATCAAGTGTAGTACAAGACTTGCAAATTTCTTCTTTCAAACCCTAACGAATAATGGAAATGTGGTGGATCGTGCCATTAGAGGAACAAATGTTGGTGAAAAAAATATCTCTAGGATCTGTATAATGGATACTAATATATGACAGAGATACTTTATAAATTTGAGGAGAACTGTATTATTGGTACCACATATATTTTCATCAATGAAGAGTATAACTAAGAAAGATAAGGTTAGTATGACTTAAAGGATGCTTGTGATGATTGGTGCATGTATAGATTTCATTTATGGGATGGAAACTACTTTCACCTTCTATTCAATGACTCTACTCTCACTTATGTATTGAAAATCATGGATTTAAGTCGAGAGAAAATTATGACTACCATTTTTCAACCTGCCTATTCTCTATTAGTAGTGCACCTTCCAGCTCCCCATCCGACCTTTTTCACTTATGTGGAAAATTGTTTTGGTATGGGTAGATCTATATATTTGGATCCACATTATCACATCGGGAATTTAGAGAATCATTCTCAGCTAGGTATTAAGGTCAGGTATATTTAGTCGGGAGTTAACATGAGCTCTTGGAACTAGGATCCAAATTTATGGTGGATCTTGTTGGACTATTTCAACTTAGTGGATATCACTTGTACATGAGATTATATTTCTATGGCTTACTTTAGTGTTGGCCCTTGACCAAGTTTTGAGGATTCTTGGTCACGTTTGACCTATTTTTGGGACTTCAACAGGATATCGAAGGTGGAGCGCAAGACGAAGCAGAGATTGTGGGATCTCGACCCCTTTTAGGGCCCCTTTTTGGGATTTGAGATTATGTAATGGGTATGGGATGTCAGCCCATGGGTTTAACCATGTTCAGGCCTATTTTGTAATGTATAAATAAGTATCTAAGCAATGTAATTAGGGGGAAGAGACCTAGAGGCCAATGTGTTAAGTGCTAGAGTTGGATCTACGTGATCAAGAGTTGTAAGTGCTTTGTGCATACTGTGTGAGACTTGCAAAGATAAGTGCAAGTCATTGTAAGAGACTGTGTGAAGGATTGGTGCTATACCCTAGCTATAAGAAGGAGGATCTGGCAGAGTGCACGCAGATCTTCTGTCTTCTGTGGAGTGGGACTTGGATGCTATGTGCCTGTAAGAAGCTTGACCAAATATAATAAAGAAGAGAAGAGTTGGTGGATGTAGCCCCAGGGTGGGGGTGAACCACGTACATGTTGTGTTGCTATGCTTTGTGCGATGTATTGATGTGTTTTTGTGTTTACTTTCTTAGTGCTTTAATATAGATGAATCATTTGTTGATGCTTAGTGCTTAATAATATGGATGGATGTTATATCTAACTTATGTACATATGATTAGTGATTAAGTACCTTAGATCTAAATGAATACTGTGATACTCTGTAATTAGGGTTTAATTGCGTTGTAACTAAGACTGGATATTGATGAATGTTAACTCTTGAGTGCTCTATTAAGTGTTAGAATCACAGATCTGTGTCCTGTTAAAATATTCTGTAACTGCAAAGAATATTCTTATCCCCTTTTGTGGATAAAGATAAAATATATTTATTATTGATTAGAT
>SNQJ01S0067223.1:44327-70271 GCA_010110895.2 Picea sitchensis | reverse complement strand
GCCTCCTATATTGGTTACTCAAACACACCACCACTAAATCAAGGTAATCAAGGTAAGTACAAGGTGGTTAAATGAAGCAATTTCCAGATTTGTATATGTGAAGTATCTTGAACAATTATTGATGTTTACCAAGTCAAAATAAGTCAAAGAGATGCCCCAAACACTACAAATCAAGAGAAAAGCTATGGCTGTTATAAAACTTGTATTAAAGATGATTACTTCAGCAATATATCAAGTTACAACAGCAGAAACAAACAACCCTTTAAACAAGTTAAACATGCAACAAAATTAGGGCTGAAAATCACTAAACTAAGGTTTAGTAAACAAATTCTTGCTGAAATGATAGATGGATATGACAGCTCTAAGAATGCAAGACGTCAAGCCCTAGAGGGCTGAAAACCAAATCAGCAAAGCAATAAATGATGGCAAGATGCACTTTTAAGGTGAAAGATGCCAATAAATCCTAGACATAGACATCAAGCTAGAAGATGGCTGAAAATTGAAGAAAAATTGCAGCAAACCCTAAACTAACCCTAAGACAACAAAGGAGAGGTGAAATTTAGGGTTTAAAATCACTACAAGGGAGAAAGACTAGTGTCGTCCAATCCTCTTGGGCATATGGAGTCAATTATGAGCTTTCTTGGGAGACAAAGGAGCTTTGGGTAAACCCTAAAGTAGTCCACTACAAACCTTAAGGATTAACCAATAGAATGAAGGCTAGAGTAGTCCACTACAAACCCTAGAAATTGTTCTATGTATCTTGACAAGCTTAAGATGGATCGTGGATAAGGGTAGTCCACTCCAAACCCTATGGAAAATACCTAGGGTAGTTCACTACAAACCCTAGAAATTTGCCCTATGTCCTTAAAAAACCTTTAAACAATGATAACAAGGGAAGGTAGTCCACTACAAACCTTCCTAGGGTTTCAAGATAAACTTTATTCAATAGAAGTACAAGGTAACATGCACTATCACCACTTTGATAAACACATTAACACTTAATACATTCAAGAGATAAACAAACAAAGATTTAGAAAGAGCAATTACTGGGTAAATCAAAGCTCATCCATGAAATCCTAACCATGAAAATCATCCATAAAACTTGAGAAGCATCAAAAGGATCATCTCCCAAAGAAGGCGCATAATTCATCCATAATGAAAGAGAAGTAAAGAAGTGATAAGTAGTGATAATCCTCCACAAGTTGCTATGATTTACAATGAGGTAGTGATCCCTCTATATGTATGAGGAAACCAAGCACTTAACCTCTCTAAGAAGCCCCTAAAACATAAAAATCCATGATACAAGGTGGATAGGTCTTAGGTCGACCCCTAAAATGCCTCCAAAATAAATATACAATGCTAAAACATGAAAACGTCTTAAAAAACCACACGTGTGGGTGTAGGAAGCTCCAAAATGGTGACGTCATCCTCTAATGGGGTACAAAAGGCTCAAAAAGTCATGTCTCTCCCCAAAACATGCAAAGTATCGTCAAAAGACATGCCTCCTCATTAAGAAGGTCACATCTCCTCATTAAAAGGTGCCAACTCATCATCATAAGTACTAGGTCGACTCACACATGTGTCCAATCATCATCAAGTGTGTCGTCATCCTCAAGTGTGCAACGTCCAAGGTGGAAATCATGATGTCATGAGGGAGAAGGGCTCCATAACCTCTCTGAAGAGGTGTACCATCATCATCAAGAGCCACATCATCGATCCAAGCCACAACGTCCCCAAGGGGTACATGATGTCATCTGGGGCTCAAAGTGACACATTAGGCTCCATATGAAACGTCCTAGCTCAGAAGTGCAATGTCCTAGGTCCAGGAGGTGGTGAGAGATGCCTAGAGGCATGCTAAGTCATCATGTAACCCATCGCTCATAACTAGGGCTCCAACGTCCTCCATGAAGTGCACGGGAAGCATCATTAATGTCCTCCAAAGGACCATCTCAAGGGGTGCATCATCATCAAGCAAGGGCTCAAAGAATCAAGCGAGACCAACCATCATGGATACAAGATTCATTAGAATCATAAAAGGTAAGGCATGGTCTAATGCAAAAGCCATGTAACTTGTAAGTAATTCACAGTAGGTATTTTCTTCAAACTTCACACTAGCCTATGACTTTATGCAATTTGCCAAGTTTAAGTATGGGAGGACCATCGTAGAACCCTATTACATGTGCCGACACCTAAGTAGAGGAGTAGTTCCCAAGAAACCCATCAAAGTGTAAGTATGAATGAGTGGTTTGACATGGGGTTTACTTCATGGTCATGGTGTCATTGGCATGCAAGGCCACATGTAATGTTCATATCCATGAGCACCTTTGTAGAGGGAGCGCTTGGTACATTGAGTTACCCTTTCCTCGATACTGTTTCTTTCCTCGACACTGTTTCTTTCCCAATCCGTGCACTGCTGTTGCACCTTTCTGTACAGATTCTTCCTTAGCTAGGCGCCTAGAAAATCGTGCCAAAACAGTGTTGAAATGGCTGCCTCGATTTCTATGTCTAGAGAAATTGTATGACCTGCTCAATTTGTACTATACAAACTATCCTTTAATGCTGAAGATGTCTTGGGATGTGTGCCTCCTCCACTCCTTGGAATGCGTGCCAATCCCCTCTTGTTGCTGCTCTCTTTCCTCTAGCTCAAACTCTCTTGGTCTGTCTCGGAATATGAGTGAATCTTCACATTCCTCTCCAAGCTCTTCTCAAAGTGTGCCCCCACTTCTCTCAATGGTTGCTTTTAATGACTCATTTAGGGTGACCTTTCATCTTCTGTGACCCTTGATTTTCTAAGATGGATGCGACTTTTTCCCTCATTGAGATGACTTAAGTCACTTAAGTGACTCAAATATCATATAGTCACTTTTCCCCCTAAAATAATAAAAGCCCCAACTTAACTTTATAAACTCACTTTATAAAGTCAGTTTATAAATACATTTTATAAAGTTACATAAGAGAGACATTTGCTCGGACTTCTTCCTAGGCACAATAATGCAGAAGTACCTCCGAGCTATCAAAATATAACACATCAACCTTGGGCATTCAAGTCCCTTCTTCTCATAGGAGAATGAAGTACAAACCTTTTTGGGATACATGTAACATCCACTTCCAAAAGATAGGACGACGGAAGGAATCTAGATGGAAAGTGTAAAGTATGGAAAGGAATGGCACGTTACCCCTATCAAGGGCTCCCAGTAGTACCCTTGTTCCCCAAGAGTGACAACACTTGACTAGAGTACATATGATGGCCACCAAGGTGAAACAAGGCAAAAAGCATAACTTTCAAGCATCATGATTCATTATCTGACTTCAACCCATGATCCTTATGTAAATGCCCAATGCATTAAATGTATAGCCTAAGTGGGCCTTGTTATTGCACGGTTTGTAGGAAGGGTTTAGGCAGCTTGAGTCAAGGCTTAAAACCGGCGTAACAGGAGCTTCCCCACCCACTGTCACCTCGATGGGGAGCTCTTTCTATTTAGAATTAAGCTGAGTCCAAGGGACGTCCCTAAACAATCTGGGTTAATGAAGGGCTAAAAGGTATAATGGATCAAAGTGAGAGATTCCTTTCCATGATTCTTGCCAAGATGGAATAGTCAAAGAAGAGTATGTTCCCTTTGATGCACTTGTTTGCGAGACAGACAAATAAACTAGAATATGTCTTACTTGGTGGGTTAGTGCTTCAAAGCATAAATGACTATCTTCAAATATACATATGAGCAATGATCAAATGCTATTATTAAGCGAAGTCAATGATGGCTAAACAAAGACAAATGACTTATATCTTCTTCAATAAATGCATGAGAGATAAGAGCATTCAATGTATAGATTAAAACTTGTATTATACCACAGTACAATAAATATCTCAAATCAACTCCTATAAACAATCTTTCTTCAAATCACCTATCTTTATTCTTCTTATGGATGTGACGTCAAGCATTAAATGATAGGTCAAATTGAAGACAAATAAGTGGAACGTTTGCTTTAATAGGCCTACAAATGCAATTAATGACTCAAAGTCTATCAAATAGGTGAGAAAAGTCACAACGTTGCAGGCCAAAACAAGAGATCTAAAAAGGTGTGGCGTCACCTATAATGTTTCTGCTACATGCAGTTTAAGGAGTTAGCTAGCCAAGAATTGGGCGTTTTGACAAATCAATGATATGAAAACTTGTAGGAAACCTCTATGGGCATGATAAGATGACTAGGCCGCGCACTATCCAAACACAAGTTCAAAATCATCTTATTAGGGTTGGTTCAAATGCAGCTAGGGTTAGGCTAGGTTAGTTTTAGGGTTTCAAATTAAAGAGTTTTGAAAGAGAGTTTTAAAGACAAACAAGCTCAAAGATATATCTTCTAGACTAGTGCCTTGGGTTAATGGAGTCAATTGAGATGAGACTAATGGCTTGGAAGGCTTTTAAACTTAAGGACAGAGGATTAGGGTTTGATGGTGTTGCTATGGCAAGGCCGCAGGCAAACCCCCCCTGAAGAGACTTGCTTAGGTGTAGCTAAGGCTGGGCCTAATGCTTCCTCTTCTTTCCTTAAGACTTCTTTAGCAAAGCTTGTTAAGCTCACAGAAACACAAACCTAGAGTTTTGAAAAGTGTTGCTTACATACAAGGCTTTTCAAAACCCTAAAGTAAACCCTAGGTGTAAACTAAATTAGACCTAGGGCCTTCTTTCTTCAATTTGTGCTTTAGAAACTAACTCCAAGAAAGAGATGGCTAGTGTAGCTATGGCTAGATAAACCCTCCTCAGATCAAATGGCTATAAGCTTTATTCATGGGGACATGAAGCCACAACCTACTTGTGTGTTGGCTCCCACAGGGTTTCAAGAATTAAGCAAATAATAATAGGAAGATAGCAATGTATGCAAGATATTAAATCAACAGCCATTCATTTCAAAGAGTTTTGATGAAGAAACACTTAAAAACTCATGACATAATCCATACCCTAGTTGTAAAGCCTTCCAATGAATAAAAGCACCACATGCCAAAGAAGAGTCCTCCAAGAGGTTGCACCTCACCCCAAAAGAAGAAGTAAACCAAGACAAGAGCTAGAATGATATCTCTCCAAGAGGCAAGTTGTATTATGATAAAATGAAGAGGCAAGGTCCCCTCTGTTTATATGATCTCATGACCTTTAATTTACAAAAATGAGTCAACAAAGCAGTAACAAGGCTGACATTACATTGTTCAATCATTTGTCACTCTACATGCCTAAAATGCCAAAATAAAAGATGAGCAGAAAATGGAGGCGTCGGGCCCCTATAGGGGAGAAGTTGGCCCTTTCAAGGCATAATTGCCATCATGAAGCAGGGCGTTGGCCCCCCTGCCAGGCTCCTGCAACCTACTATGTGTTCCAAACAAGCCCAACACGCTGCGCTCTGTTCCAGAAAGCGTCCAGTTAGCCTGGGTGGCGTCCAATCCATCTAGGTCAACGTCCCATCTGCCAAAGGGGCTGATCCCCATAGGCTGGGTCTCACCCAGCGTCCTGAAGGCGTCCTTCTTCTTCTCCGTGCAAGGGCTCGTCACAATCACATCACCTTTCATGTCCCAACAGTAACCACATCGATGGGCTCTTGACCCCATGGAGGGTAGAACTAATCATCTCCCCATGTGCACTTGATCCTCGCTTTTGTCATGGGGACGTAGTCCACCGCACATCAAAGACTTCATGCCTCCGAGGGGGCTCCTTGATCCTAGACTATCCCATAGCAATGTAAATCTATCTCATCATTAAATTTATCAAACATATGCAGAATCCCTAACAAATCTTCTAAAAAGGCTCAAAGACATTACAGGACCCACTATACAAGCTAAGGAAACCAAAGGGCAACCTATTGGTAATACCCACAAGAAATGGAAAGTTTCCTCAAGGTCATTCAAACCATGTATAATGAGATGATGTGGTTTTTTTTAGGGATGTCGAGTCCTCGTCAGAGACCAAGTGGTGTTGTAAATGGAGTGCAACTTTGTAGGGCCCAGTATTACACGAGTCATGGATGCATTTTTTCCAAGCCTTATTGCCTTGTCTCTTTTTATTGTTTTTTACTGACCTTGTGAAGAGGACCTTTGCCTTGGCAGGTGGCTAGAGTGTGGCCGTTACCCACTGAGTATCTTATGAAATATAGAGAGAGCTATTTCGTGATAGAGACCCCCACTTGCTTTGGCCATGCATGAGTCCTTGGTTTGGTGACGAGATAGTGGCAATGTCATCCTGGCCTAAATACTTATGAACATAATGGGCCGAGCTAAGTGATAGAATACTCCCATCCTCTTAGTTAGGTCTTTTATTTATTTTAATCATTTTCTTAGGGTCCCTTAGTTTCTTATCGAGGCTTTTTATTGCCTTCTCAGGATCCTGATGAAGCATATCTAGGTTTTCATTTACTATGGCTTTTATCTTTTACATTTTGCTTTTTACCTGGGCCTTTAGCCTTCTTCCCTGAGACAAGATGTACACAGAAGGTCATCCTAATGGCCGAGACTAGGAATGCAGGATAGATGGCGGGATATAAGATGAAAAAGTGATAAGATGGTGGGAAGTACATTGGCTCTATGAGCCCCCTTGGTGGCTAACCAAAACCCCATGAATACCAACTGGCTAAGCTTCACCCCATCAATCACCCCCCACTTGAGTGGTGGAAGAGTGGATTAGTGTAAGATCCAGCAGTCATCTGAAATGAAAGGAACCTAATGCATATATAGAAAGTTATAATGATCAAATATATTTATACCATGATACCTCGGACCAATTACCTCATGGAGCAAAGAGTCCTCTCTGATTCACAAAGATAAAGCCGGTAAGTGATGGGTAGATGCTGGCAATGAGGACAAGTCTGGTGAGAAGAAGATGGGCCCTCAAGGGCCAAGCTCAAGTCGATCGGCTCTCGTACTCCATGTGCGAGGACCATGGGCCTCGAGACATGATCTCGTTATCCCTAGATATAGGGGATAGCAGGCCCTATATCAGTTAAGAACATGTGTTTCCTCCTTAGACTTCACAGGTTCAAATCTTGAGGGGTAAGGTTACACCTCCTTGGAGCTTTAAATGAATCAAATTGCTCGATGGGAGGGTCCTTGTCCCACAAACAAGGGTTCTTACCAGTGGTGTTTGGCTTGGCGTGACCTTAAAAATAGATTATTATTATTATTGTAAAACAATGACTAATATACCTCATGTGTTTTAGACCACCATCATCAGGTGAGCATGCTAATCAAGTGTATGAGCTGAACAATGATGAGGGAGAGGCATCTGGGGTTGATGTCTCTGAAGAATGTTGGTCATTATCCTAAGGATCATTGTATACAATTGTGGATCATGAAAAATGATCTCATCTAGTTACCCCTAGGTGAGGAGGGTATAGTCATCATCCTCATTGGAAAAGTTAGGAAAAAAACACGAGCTGAGAAATGGGAAAAGGCCTTAAGTGACCTCCAACCATTATGCCACATATGCCCTTGTTAAAGTACCATATTTAAATGAAAAAGAGGCAGAGAATGCAGCTACTGTATATGGATCTTTTGAATTTAGCTTGGAAGCTATGGCTTGTAATGCAAGAGACCTTTTTACTGTATTTTCAGTACTTTCGTGGGTTGAACTTGTCCCCGAGGTCTGCCTTGAAGCTGTATGGTTATCTCTAGGGTAGGATAGTGCCTTTCTTCTTGTAGCAAACAAATTTATAGAGAAATATCTTTGTTGTCTAAAGTTTTTGTTCACAAAAGCAGAGACATATATGATGTATCATGTGCATGATATGGTTTCTTTATACCTCGAGAAGAAGGTTGCATGATGCAATCAAGATGCTCCTTATGGATGGAATATCTGAAGCATCTGCAGCTGTTGCACCATGGCTTTTTTGTCTCTGGGAAAGAAACAAAGAAGGTTGAAGAACAAAAACTGAAATAATTTTTAAGATCTGTGCATGAGAGTCAAGTGGTGGTGACGTTGGAAGCAATTATTCAAGCTCTTCAAGCTAGTAAATCAGTTACTGAATTAGAAACAAGCTGTGTGAATTTCAGATGTCTTGTAGGCCTAGAGATGGTGTACTTGATTTCCTAAGTTTGAAAATTTTATTTATTTATGTTCAAGGTCAGTATCCAATTTCTTTGTTTAGAAGATTACATGCAATACATGGAGAGCCTGGAAAGTGTGGACATAATTGAGAAGCTTACAAAACTGCTAGAAACGTGTGATGATCCAGTGGTCCAGATTGATGTTGCTATGGTATTGTCAAGACCTGCTGAAAGTGGAAATGAGGATACGGCAAATGAAGTACTCATGAAAATTCTGATGAACAAGTCGGTGGATCTGTTAGATCCAGACATTGAGGAGTTACATGATAGCTTATTGAAAACATTAATGATCTTGGCCAAGGCTGGAAAAGAAAAGGCAGTAGAGAAAATGTTCATAGCTGGTAAGGAGAGAAAGTTGATAGGATTGCTGGAAAATGGTTCGGAGGTTGCTCAACATTGCGCTGTCATTACATTGAAGTCATTTTCTGAACTTGGAGGTTCTGATTTAGTGCATGGATTTCCAAGGTCAGGAATCATGGAGCACTTACCGTGGCTTGCTTGGTTCAGCTTAGAGAAATTTACAAATTCAGAAATGGCAATACCGTCTTTACCCAAGAGACAGGCAGTGGAAGAGCTTGCTAGCAATATTCTGGACCAAAAACAACATCAATGAGATGGATGCAATGCATAATCTTCATTCTATTGTTGAAAAGGCAGATGTACTCGAGATTAAAGAGATAATTTTGCAAACTGCCCTTGTAGAGAACTTAGCAAAACAGTTGCAGCATATATTGTCTGACAAGAATAGAATAAAGTTTGAAGCTATATTTGTGCTTATGAAATTGGGTTCTTCTGGAGGTGAGCCATGTATCTGGAAAATACTCTAGTTCAATATTGTTCAGGGCTTGATTTCTTTGATGTCTTGCAAGTCACCAGAAGGGCAAGATACAGCTTACATAGCAGTTCATCAGTTGATGCTTGGAGCAGGGGGGGACCTGGTTGTAGATATAATATTGGAAACATCTCAAATTCAAAAAACTAACATGGTTACTTGAGAGCAGATCATTGAAAATAAATAAGATAAGCATGCAATGTCTTGAGGAAGTGGTTTACTTGATTGAAGGGCTAAGATTGCACCTTGTTGACTTCACATTTGACACCTTGAAGATGATTTTAGAGGAGGCCATCCACTTTAGAGGTCATTTTCCATTGCTTGTTGAGCCTCCCACTTTGGAGAGCCATGTGCCCACATTGGAGGAACCCTAGGAGGGTCGACTTGCATGCTTTGAGGAAGATTTTTGACCTTGCAAGTCTCACACATGGTATTTGACGCTGATTGGCAGAGCCTGCCCCCTTTTGAAGGGTAGTTTGTTTACTCATGATCTAGAGGAACATTCCACTTTGGATGTCACATATCCACATTTGGAGGAGACCTAGAGGGGTCTACTTGCATGTCTGAAGAAATTTGGTTGGAGTTTACTCATTTTTTAGGCCTTTGGAGGTTACACATTGACATTTGACTCATTTCTCTCCCTTTTTAGTG
Organism: Picea sitchensis; assembly: GCA_010110895.2. NCBI lineage: Eukaryota > Viridiplantae > Streptophyta > Pinopsida > Pinales > Pinaceae > Picea > Picea sitchensis. The sequence goes on along the minus strand of SNQJ01S0067223.1, from coordinate 60,711 downwards.
GACACCTCCCTCTCTTTGGGGGTAATTTCACATTGATATTTGTACATGTGGCTTGACCAATACACTTTTATTGTATTGTATTTTGGCCAGAGTTAGTTGGAAAAATTGTGTTGCTTCTCCATAGAGGCTATATCTGAGATACACTCACATAGATAATATTATTTTGTTGCTTAAAAAGGAAGGTGAGAATCACTCTATAAAAGGAGATGCCCTTCCTCATTTGTAGTTATGGTTGGACAGGGAGGAATCATAGAGCTTAATTGAAAATCTTTTGGAGATTCTTTGGAGGAAAATTTTGTTTATTTCTTTTATGCTATGGATGGCTAGCTAGAGCACTCTCTTGAGGATTTTGTCTTGTGATGCTTTGCAATTGATGGATGTTCATAAATTGATGGTTTTGGTGAATGGATTTGATGAGTGAGTGGTCTTTTTTAAATCTTGTGGTATTTATTTTGGAATGGTTGCAAGTGTGGTGTTGCTTCTCTAGTGTTGGTGGTGTGCCTCTTTATCTCTTCTTGATAGGTACCTTTCTCAAAGCCATTGGAGGATTTCTAGTGGAGGATCTTCCCTTTGATCATCTTGAAACTTGTTGGGCTACTAGGATGATTTGGTAGGGTTTGAAGTGGTCAACCTAAACTATCATGTTGTGGTTTTACATATAACCTCCCTGAGAAGACCTTAGTTAACCATTGCCCAATGGAGAGACACTAGTCTTCTTTCCTTCTATCAACTTTATTCTCTTAATAAATTCAAAACTGACACAAACTGGATTTAACTCTTCATATTACCTTTGAAGTCATTGCCTAAAATCCCAACGATCTTATCCTAGGGAAACCCCCAGCAAAGAACAGGAGGAGAGTCGGCCTGAAGTGTAGAAGAGGGTTGGTGCGGTGATAGTGGTCCCCTCTTAGTTACACAAAATCCTCACTTGAGCTTTGGGACTTTATCTCAAGAAGTGCAGGTTTGTGTGATTACATACCACATGTAGGGCTTTATGATTTTTGATTGGCTTTGATCGGAAACAATGTGCCTTATGATTTTTGATTGGCTTTGATCGGAAACAATGTGCCTCAAGCTCTAAAGCACACTGTTCAACATGGGCTACATCTACTATTTCGTATTCCTCAATTGTGAGAGGAAGCATAGGCCAGATAAGATAATATAAGATAAGATAATTTTATTAATGTCCAACAAATGACCACAAATAGGTGAATGGGACTGCTAAGTGCGATAGTATCCAGAGTTCCTTCTTATTCTCTTTTAGAGTCCTAGTTGCCCCATGTAGGGTTGTCTGGAAGGCTATCTCCTGAATCAATACTTTGGCAGGCATGTATTTTGGTAATGTGCGGGGCGCTGTAGATATCCCATAAATCTTGATGTAGCAACTTTTGTCTTGTACATACCAATCCTCGATTATTTTCATTGCTTTGACCAAGTTGATAGTGAACTGTGGGCATTCTTCATAGTAAGATGCTTTTGTGTAACATCCTACAAGTACCTAGTCTTCCACAAGCTCTGGTAGTTCACATGCATCACGTCAAATGTAGGTTACCGCTGCACTTTGAAGCTTGAAATATCTGTGTATGCACACTCACAATCCATGAGATACGATGCCATGTAAAGACATGTCGTTTCACCATCCTAAGATGTCTTGGCCTTCTGTAGAGTGTGAATAAGGCTCCTCAAAATTAGGTCTACCCAATTGAACGCAGTGCCATGTTCCAATACCTAATACATGATTGACATCCAATTGATCCATAGATGTTGAGTATTTGGTAATCCATCCATTCGGTTCATTGACCTTGCCAGGCTTTTACCTCTTCTTGCAAATTCTTGTCAAGATATACATTATTAGTGGTTTTTTTGAAATGCTTGGACGAGATCAGCCATTGGTTGACAATCTTATGTGCATCACTCTCTTCTGCGATTATTTCTACCCATGTTCCACTCACGCAAATTGTGGGGAAATGGAATTTATAAATATTGTGGACATTTGTCGAATTGAAACGCCCAATGATACACCTCCTTGAGATTTTAAGGCTCGTATTGGGGCATTGGCATTCCAAATCAAGCTCCAAATAGCATTTCCACATGGAAACAACTTCTCCATGGCTGTTACTGTTAAGATGTGCTCGTTTAACCATAGACAATATCACAATATTGTTACCCAACCATAAGCATGCAGCCACCCTCGAGCACCGTAACCTTTGACAGATAGAATGATTCCGGAAGTAGTACCAGACCCAACAGATAACCAAGAGATAGTGCACCAAGCAGAAAGTCCAAAAACCGTAAACCAAGACCAGCTCCCAGCTGCAGTCGTTGCAGCTACACTCCTCCTCTAGACATGCACACTACTTATCTTGAGTGTGTGAGAGTGTGTGTACAAATGAGCTCAAGCGCCCTCTATTTATACTAATCTGGCTAGGTGAACAGGTGTCTCTTCAAGCAGGGCCGACCTCTCCTCTTCAATATTACTTATTCTGCTGAGCCGACTTGTCTTCCAGGGTTTTCACACATCTGTTTAGGTTTTCTCTTGCTTCCGGAGTACTCTATTCTAGTCAAAGGTTTATCCGGAGGTTAATACCTTCCGCAGCTACCGAAACATCAACAGTTACTTTATGAATATGAGACACCTTGACCATATAATCCTTGCAAATGGTGTTTCTATTAACAACAGATTTTTGACTAGCTTTTGATGTCTCTGTTACCTTTGGTGGGGGAACACCATCTCTTTATCTACAGTATAATGCGAAATAGGATGAATCTGAGGAAATGTCCAGTGAAAAGGCTGCGTTACCACTTTATTTGTCGCCTTTAGGTGCAAAGTCTTCACTAGACGACAAACAAGTGGAACATAGAAAGAGTCATCACTGTCACGTCGATATCCTCTTTCCTCACTTTAGGATGATCATTGATCACCACTAGGGGGGCTTCCTTATATGTCAACTCTCTTATGGATTTTAACCCCAAGTGTTTGATGAAAAAGAAGAAACACTGTTTACCAAGAGAGGATTTGTGTATTTGGGTTTTGGGGGCTGTCACAGATTAAAAGTTATAATAATCTTTGATTGAGTTTTCTGTGTGGTGGACAGTTTGCAACTTTGATATGAAGCTGGTAATTAAGGTGGTTACAATATGCATTCAAATCAGCTCTTTTACAACACCAATTAGAGCTCTAAAAGTGATTTTCCAGCTTGTTTAATATTCCACATAGACAGATTTCAGATACACATCATAATCTGGAAAATGTTATTAGTCTTCTTTACTGTTTCATAAAGACAGTTTACAGCATTAGATCTAGTAAAGGACAGCAGGTATGAGGCTGCCAATGTCAGTGTTTTGCAGACCTTTAAGACAAACCTCAATTCGGCCTCTTTAAGATTTTTCAATGAACAAGGCAATTGAAGTCGAGGGACAGATCTATAATGATGTCTAAGAAGTAATTTCCAGATCTGTAATTTGTTCTTATAACGTTTTAACAAAGATTTTAAGGTGGTTGTAAAGGCAAACCAGTTCCTATTATTTCTATTGGGCGTATGGGGTCGAATAAGGGCAAAAATCAAGGATTACTTCAAATTTTAACCACAAAGTGTAGTAGGCTGAAAACCTATAGAAACTCTTGTTGTTATATGATTCTGGAAATGAAGAAAGAAACTACTAGAATATATAGTAACCAGCTGGTAAGAACTTAGAGTTTCTTTCAAGATATTCTTTCCCATGCATTGAAACCATGAACAGAGTAATCATTTAGTGAATAAGAACTTCTAACGATAGACACCAAAGAAAAGAATGATATTACCCGGTTATAAGCATGTCCTTGCTAGTGATCACAACATTCCATGAGCATACATTGGCAAAAGCTTGAAGATAAATTCTCAATAAAAATGCTTTATTCAACCATCCACAAAATTCAAAAGAAAAATTGAACAATAGTATTATGAGTTCTCTCCTCAATCCTCCAACAAACATTACAATGTGAGGGGGCCTCTTTAAATAGGTAGAGAGCCAAACCCTCTTGGAATACAATATCATTATTTTCTAACTAACAATAGAGAAAAATAATAAAATATTTGTTAAATTATAGAGCTTTATTCAATATGCGGATTATTTCTTTAGTTTCTTCAACGCTTTAAACAATACTTGATTTATCAACCAGCAAATGAATACTCGAAATGATGAACAAAAGTAGAAGAGGTACTCAAATAGAATCTCACACATGCACAAGAATTTACTCTGGAGAAACCCAAAAGGGGAGTGTTATCCCCGATATCTAGGGATAACTAGGAGATCATGTCTCGAGGCCCACATGGTCCTAGACATGGAGTACCGAGAGCAGGAGCGACTTGAGCATGGCCCTGGAGGGCCCATCTTTCTTCTTCTCAGCCAGCTTTGTCAACGCTTTTAAACAATTTGGATTTATCAAATCCAAAGAAATGAATAATTAAACATGAACAAAAGTAGAAGAGGCACTCAAATAGAATCTCACACATACAAAAGAATTTAATTCGAGAAAACCCAGCGGGGAGGTTATCCTGAGCATCTAGGGATAACTAGGAGATCATGTCTCAGGCCCATAGGTCCTATACATGAAGTAACTGAGCAGGAGCTTACTCTGGAGCATGGCCTGAGAGGGCCTATCATCTTTCTTCTCTCATGTACTTTGTCCTCACAAATAGTACTCAACTTCCGTCACTATCGGCCTGGGTTTGCATCTGAGAGGACTCTTGGTCCATGAGGTAATTGGTCCGGGAGGTATCATGGTATGTGTCAGATTTGATCAAGTATAACCTTCTTATGTGTGCATTAGGTTCCTTTCTATTCTGATGACTGCTTGGATCTTATAATTAACTCTCTTGGACCATTGTTGGGGTGGAATTTGATGGGGCAATCCTAGCAAGCCTAGATTCATGGTCTTGTATTAGCCACCAAGGGGCTCTGCGTGAGCCACGCCGGCTCCCACCATCTTATCACTTTTCCATCTTGTGTCCCACTCACCTATCCCATTCTAGTCTCCGCCACTCAGGGATGACCTTCCTGTGGTACATCTGTCTTGTAAAGAAGTGCCAAAGGCCCAGGGAGGTAAAAGTCTGTAAAAAGATAAAAGCCAGCAGGGAAAATAAACTCCAGAGATGCTTCAGCCTGGGGATCCCTGAAAGCAAATAAAAGCCTCCCTGAGCATAGAAACTAAGGGACCCTAAGAAAATGAAATAAATAAATGCAAGATCTAACTAAGAGGGGATGGGAGGCCCCATCACGAAGCCGGCCCATTATGTCTATAGGTATTTAGCAGTATGACAAGTACTATCCGGGTCACTCAAACTGTGTATGTTGGGACTCCCTTTGCTGTATGGCTAAAGGAAAGGGGTCCTATCACGGCTTCTACCGCTAAGATACTAGTGGGTAACGATGCCACCAAGCCAAGTGTCCTCTTCGTCAAGGATTGAAGTAAAAATGCAAATAAAAGAAAGATAAGGTAATAAGGGCTTGGAAAAATGCATCTATGACTCTGCAATAACTCGCCTCCTACAAGGCAAGTAACCCATGTGACAACACCAAAATTTCTAATATCCCACTTAAGATCTACATCCCTAGAACCATATCACCACATTACACATGGCTTAAAATGATCCTTTGAGAAACTTCTTTCCATTTCCTGCGGGTATTAGCCCAATAGGGTGGTCTTTTGGTCTCCCTTTAGCTTTGTATATATAGTGGGTCCTGCGGTAAATGTCTCTTTGAGCTATTAGATGAATCTGTTAGGGATTTCATGCATATGTTTGATAAATTTAATGATGATATGATTTACATCAAGTACATTTGTCTAGGGACTCCATGAGCCCCCGAGGGCGAGTCTTTGATGCGTGGACTCATGCCCTGGGCTGGATGCACCACAGGATCAAGGTACATGGGAGATGATTGCCTTCTGGACTCCATGGTTCTGTCGTGGCTTTCAAGGGATGGCGTAGGCGTGACAGAGTCATGGACGCAGCCCTGTAATGTGTGGGAAGCAAGAAGAAGGACTCTCATCAGACGCTTAGGACTTTGACCTAAGTGGGGACTGCCCCCTGCATGGGACAGTTGACCTAGATGGATTGGACGCCACCTAGGACTACTTGGACGCCTTTCCTGAGTAGAGGGCGGTTGGGCTCTTGTTTGGCACAATTCTAGCAAGCCTAGGAGCTCCTGTGGGGCCAACGCCCTGGGCTGGGTGGATGGTGCATCATGCCCCCGAAGGCCAACGCCTTATAAATCTGAATAATGCTCCAGCTTTTAGCTCACTTTTGCATTTCAGGGCATGTAATGTGACAAATAATTGAATATCGTAATGTCACCATTACCGCTTTTAATGACTCCATTTTGTTAATTAGGAGGTCATTAGATCATAAATAGAGGACCTTGCCTCTCATTTTAACATAACACAACTCTATTCTCTCTGAGATATCTCCTAGCCTTGTCTTGAGGTTGCTATTCTTCTCTTTGAGTGAGGCTTAAACCTCTTGGAGGACTATTCTTTGCATGTGGTGCCATTTATCATTGGAAGGCTTACAACCAGGGTGTGGATTATGCTTACCGCGAGCTTCAGGCATTTTTCATCAAAAACTTTGAAATGAAATGGTTGTTGGATCTAATATCTTGCATACATTGTTCTCTTGTTATTATTTGCTTAATTTTGAAACCCTAGAGCCAAATACACAAGTAGGTTGTGGCTTCAAGTCCCCTACGATGCTTTCTATAGCCATTTGATTCTTGGAGAAGGTTTTAGCCCAGCCTAAGTAGCTAAGCACTAGACTCTTATCTTGAGTTAGTTTTAAGCACAAATTGAAGAAAGAAGGCCCCAGGGCCTAATTTGTTTTGTTTTACACCTAGGGTTTACTTGTGGGTTTTTGAAAAGCCTTGTATCAAGCAAATTCACCATAGATTCAGGTCCAAGCTACCAAGCTTCTAAGCAAAGGAGTCTTAAGGAAAGAAGAGGGAAGCTTTAGGCCTACCTTAGCTACACCTAGGTAAGCATTCTCTTCTTAGGGTTTTAGTTTCGCGGCCCAGCTGCTAGCAACACCATCAAACCTCCTCTAACCCTCTCATTCTTAAGTTAAGTTGTCCAAGCCATTAGTCTCACTCTTCAACTCAGACCCCATTAACCCAAGGCAATCTGTCTAGAGATACTTTTGAGATTGTTGTCATTAAACTCTCTTTTACCCTTTTAAATTGAAACCCTAACTAACCTAGCTTCCAACCCTAACAACTTGAACCCTAATAAGTATAGACGCTTCCCTAGTTGGATTTTTGGGAACTTGTGTTTGGATGTGGGTGCCACCTAGTCATCCTATCATAGCCGTAGAGGTTTCACATTTTTTTTCATTGGTCAAATTAGCTAAAACTAATTCACTTTAAGAAGAACCCCTAAAACTGCAAATAATAACAATATAGGTGACGTGTCACACCCTTAATCTCCCTTTGCCATTTTGTAAATCGCCAGGACATTTATCACCTTATTCACAAGTCTCTTTGAGTAGTTGATTACATCCATAAGTTTCTTTGATAAAACGTCCTACTCACTTTTATAATCTTCTTTTGACCTAATATTAGGCTGGATGGCCAAAGTTGCAGCAGAAGCCAGCATAGGTGACGCCACATATCTTTAATCCTGTTTGGTCCCAAACGCTAAAATTACCATTAGCCTTGATAGCTCTGAGTTGGTAGTTATCTTTATGCTTGATTGACACAACGCCTCTCCTCATCCTCACAAAATCAACTCCATTGATAGGGCCGACACTCACTCATTGCAAAAGAATACTACATCTATGACGGCAAAGAACATTATTTCATTATATAGACGCATTTGTAGCATTATGATATAAGAAAGATCTGATTTGGCAGCATTAAAATGCTACAATGGTCTTGTGTAATTTATTGAAGAAGTGATATAAGCTATTTATCTTTGCTTACACCATTGACTCTCTACAATAATTACATCTAATCACGCTCATATATGTATATTTTGATGATAGTCATTGATATCATGAAGTACTAACCTACTGCAGCACATTTTCTAGCTTTGCTTGTCTCTATTCCGCAAGCCTCTAATGGGCAACATCTCCTTTGACTATCTCTATCCTCTATTAAGGAATCTGTAAAGGGAATCTATCATTTTGATCCATCATACCCTTTAGCCCTTTGGAAACCTAGGTTACATAGGGATCCATTCCCTTGGACTAGCCATCCTAAATAGAAAGAGCTCCCATCGAGTATTTTCAGCAGGAAGTTCTGTTACTACTTGGTTTTGGCCTCTTATCACCCAAAGCTACCTAAAACCCCTTCCTACAAACTCCCATGTATAACAGGGAGGAAACTCCAACAAACAATCTTCCTTAATTTGCAAATAATATGTAAGATCTTGTACAATAATCCACCATGAAAAGTACCTGATTGTGTGACCAACAAACACAAAAAACCAGCACTCTTTACTGCTGATATAAGCCAGCACTTTTTTCTGTCTTTTACTGCTGATAAGAACAGCAATACTCACTGTCTCTTATTGCTGATATACACAGCAATGCTCGCTGTCCTTTACTGCTGATATACACAGCAATACCTGGCCAGTCCCATTGCTGATATACACAGCAATGCTCGCTGTCCTTTACTGCTGATATACAGAGCAATACTCGCTGTCCTTTACTGCCCTGTCTCCTTCAATCTTGCACTGAATAACCTGTGTATAGAAGAGGAGGTCGAGATCTGTATATAAAGGCATGGAGAGAAGAGGAGAGTGGACTTAAATTAGAAGGAACCTGCATGTCTTTTGCCACTAGACTCAACTCAAATTAGTAACTTAACTTGACTAAACTTTCCATGACACCTCGCCATGCAACTTGACATGCAACTAAACATTCATGCAATGCAACCCAACTTGCAACTTGACATGCATGCAACACCGACATGCAACTTGACATGAAACATGCAACATGACTTGTCAACTTGACTTTGACTAGACATACAACTTGTCTTTACAACTTGAGTTTGACAACCTAGACTAAACATGCAAATCGACTTTTACAACCGAAAGAAGTAACCCAAAATTCCTTTCATGGTGGATAATGCTCACACGTGCCAATGCAATCTAGATCAATACATTTACATTTATTTGCATAAGCAAGATTGTTTGTTTCTAGCTCATAGAATCTGTACATCTAACCCACCTCTTTGCTAGATGCCTTGACTTTTGCTCATGACTCACAAGGCTTGACTAGGCTCATTGTGAGGTTGTATGTTCCCCCGACTTTTGCAGACTATCCTGCTCCCTCACAGGTTGTAATGCCCCCTCACTTTGTACTCAGGACTGCCTATGCTCATAGAGGCTGCACGCTCGGGACTTTTATTAGACTTACATCTTGACTTTGTCTTAGACTTACAAAAGCTTCTCTTCCTTTGCTGCATAGACTCACAAGATCATATAGCATGTCGTTCGTCCCGACTTTTGGTTTGAATCACAGAGGTTGTACGTTCCCCCTGGCTTTTGTCAATACCTCACAAGACTGGTTGATTCTCCAAATCTCCCTGGCTAGCCTCAGGGTGGCCCACATGGCCTCTCATTGGAGAATGACTGCCGATGCTGTCAAATTTAACAATATTGATGGGAGTGCCACATATTCTCAACAACTATTTTTTAGTGGTCAAATAAGCAAGTCGAATTCCTCATAAGAGCATGAAGCTTCTCTATCTAGAGGTCGACTCGTACTAAATTAGGAAAGCTATCTTCCCTTAGCATGTGTGAGCAAAATGAGAGAGAGATGTCCTATGTAGAATAGCTTCCAAGTGTTAAATCGATCCATGAGAGAGAGAAATAGTGGTTGCCAAGTGTAAATTGCTGTCCCACATGAGCTGTAACAGCTAGTTGACTTGCTATATTTAGTCATTTGGCACTTTTTCTAAGTCAAAATGCTGGTCAAACCTTTTAACAACTGTCCAACGGTCAAATGATCAACCAAATGAGCATGCATGTGTCCACAAGAGTGTGATAGAGGCTACCACCTGTCCACAAGAGAATGTGCCCCCTTCCTCATGCCAAATAATAATAAAATAATAGTAATTCACCTCAACGTGTGTGCCAAGAGGGGTGCACTCCACCTAGACCCACCAAGTCATCATAAGATATTGTTTCCTAGTGAGAATATGACCACATAGTGAGATTATGACCACAAGAGTTAGGGCGCCATTGTTATCAATGATATACCCTCATCACACTAAATCAGGGCTAAATAACCTCAGTCACCATCAACATGTGTGAACCAATTAATTAATCCTGAAATAACCTTAGTAGAACATGACCATTAATTAAACCAAGTGCAAGTACATGCCACATCCACTAGGAAGCTCACACATGAACCCAACATGTCTCCCTCAACAAGGAAATATATCATATAGTTGCTGGAGTATAAAACTGTGATGATGACATCCAAATAATATGAAGGGGGGTGATATGACCCACACCCTCCTAACGAAAACACCACCATGTAGTCATCCACATGCTGAACACACTGAAATATGTCATCACAACTGTCAACAGGGACATGGACTGATCATTTTGCACATGATATCTTTCTCAAAAACACCACAACACCCATCGTTGATGAGCAGTCAGTTACTAGGAAATCATAAGATTTCTCAGTCAACTACAAGGGTAGTGCTAGGAAAGGTATGTGCTTCCATAGTATGTACTATGTCCCTGGATACTGCGAACAAACAATTTGGATAACAGCAAATGGACGCCACTGATATAAAATGCTCTGAAATTTGCTCATATATCATCCAACTAAATCTGCAATGTGATACTGGAACATGCTATATGACCCATCTTACTGCTCAAATTGTACTTATCGATAAAATCGCTAATCCACAAGGTACAATTCGAGGGGCAATTGTTAGGACGGTCACCACTGTCACCTTAGTAACATATCCTCATCACTTTAGGCCGGCTCTCCTTCAGTTCAGGGGGGGTATCCCTAGTAGGATTACTAAGACCAAGCAATGAGGCACAAGGTGAAGCTGAGAGTAGCCTTGGTAAAACAGAGTTTTGGGGTTTTTTTGGCAGCTAGACATTAATAAAATTATCTTATCTTATGTAATCTTATATTGAAGCCTTCTTGTTGCCCATAAAATTTGATTACTTTTGAATGGAACTTGTTGATAATACAAATTTGGTAGATTTTTCCAATTAAGGACATCAATAGTGATAGTGTTAGCTTTTGGAATGCCTTTTTATAAGTCCATTTTGATGTGAATTCTTGCACAAGAGGGAATCTCTCTTATCTTTCTTTGTTTGGAGGCCATAGCGAAAGAGCCAATCCTTGCAATTTTACATGTACATTGGAAGACATTGTAGTCTTACCTGAACTGGGATTTCGTTTGGCACTTTCACCATTGGATCAAAGTTCAGGCTCCAATAGTCCCTGTGTAAAGCATTGTTACCCATAAATCACAGGTTGCTTTTATATGTCCTCTGCTTTTCTCATGCATCTTTAAAATCCACCAAGGAGAAATCTCTTTTGTGAGAGATGACCTAGATTCCATTAGATATCGATTGATTTGAAGTTCTGGTTTGGGGTTATAAATGATTAAATTTGCCCACAAATGTGCGATTGTGAATTTTTACCACTTCATCTTGGATTTAAATAGTTTCTAAAGACAATTCTGGAACATCTTTCCAATGTCTAACAAAATTTTATTTAGATTCGAGTTCCAACTTTTTGTCGCTTTCTCATGTGTTTGGTGATGAGTGCTTTAAGAGTGGCCGACGAATATGTTGTACTTATTTTGGAAATTCCTTCTTCTATGTGAGGCTTGGATGGTATTGGGACTACTGCCCCTTCTCCATGGTTGATCAAATGAATCTCCGACCATAAGAAAATTAAAGTTTAAAAGCTTAGCAGGGCTTCTTGAGCATCCCTCCACTCTACAACCAGTGTTCTCCATTTTTGTGGATATGAACTATGGATCCTGGTGGAGGTATTGATATTATTTTGATTGTTATGCTTAAAATATTCTTTGGAATCTTCTCTAAATGTTCTTTTACATCWGTGAGGTGCATTGCATGTRCATGGATGAATCCAAAGCTTGAAGTTTTCATGTGTTGATCCCTTCCATGCTACAATATTCCGTATGCCTTGAAAAAATATCCACAAATCAAGAAATATTTTCTAGATACCCTGACTTTGCACCAAGGGGCACAGCTTATACTGCACAAAGTTGAAGAAATGCCATATGGTTCAAAAGAAAGAGGATGTTGAAAGAAAAATGAAGGTGGAGTCCAAGAATTATATTCTGCTATTTTTTCAGCTAGGTTGTTATATGCTAATTTCTTATTTTCGATATTTTAACATGTGCGCAAAAATTATTACTTGTATTCAATTAATTGGCTCTTTCCCCGTGAAAGAGAATGATGCAGTCAGGCCTTCTTACAATTCTTCAATAAGGTAGTAGCTCTAAGAGATCAGAGACAATAGTCCATGTGGTGTATGAAAGAGCAATCTGTTGGTTGAAATTGTAAAACTGAAAGTCTACATTTCACAGCAGATGTTTCTTGTTTTAAGTGAAACATAATAAACATATTTTTCTAAGGTCTGAAACAGGTTTCAGTGAATTATGCTATTGATGAGAGAGTGGCTTAGGCATATGCAGGTTGGAATTTGTGTGGTTGATCATTCAAGGGAACTTTGTGGGATGCAAAGATTATAAAAAATTGTGTTTAAGCAGAGAAACAAACAAAAATTTCTTAGACTGGGTTTCTCTTGATATTCTTTTCTCTAATTTGCAGGCAAGCTCTTCAAATTCATCCTGGGGTTCAATTAAAAGTCGCTTTATTGAAATGGGATATTCTAGTACTCTAGTAGAGATAGCAATCGAAGAATGTGGTATGATTACACCTTTTTCATATTCCTATGCTTTGTGACATTAAACATTGATTTGCTCTGAGTTCAAGTTTATTGCATGTTCATTCTCATATTCTTGCCCTTGTTGTTGTAGGCCCAGAGAATGAGAATTCAATATTAGAGTTTATATTGAATCATCAAGTTAGTGAGGCCATTCTTTTCTCTGTTTCCATAACATTGTTACAAAAGTATATGCTCTATGATGATTTTGGTCATCCATCAAATTCCAAAGATTAGGTCCAAAAATTGATCCCTAATGAACTTTAGAAATGATGTCTGCACAAGCAACATGTAGATGATTGTGATTATGTACAATATTAATTTGATTTACAGGGAAGGCTGTCTGAATCATCATGGTGCTCAGTTAGAACTCACTTAGTGAACATGGGTTATTCTTCTACTTTGGTGGACAAAGCAATCAAAGAATGTGGTATGAGTACACTTTCAGCATATTTATCTGAATCATGACATTATGCTGTGATTTGTAGGAGATGAATCTTTCAGTGGTTATCTTTGATTGCTCCCGTCATTGTATGCTATTTTGTTGTTTTAGGCCCAGAGAATGAGACTGCAATAATAGAGTTTATCTTGAATTATCAGGTAGTTTATTTGCCTCTCCTCTCTACCCCTTTCCCATGCACTGTCACAAAATGAATAAGCATTGTCTTGCATTATCAAGTGAGTTCCCTGCTTCTCTCAATTGACTTGAAGAACATATGTTCTATGAAATTGGCAATGTTGTTCAACCACAATTTTTTTGGATATGGTAATCGGGAAATTGGAACCATATTTCATCATTAAGTAACATTAGAAATGTGGCAATTGTGTCTATGAAATAAAGATTTTAGTAACTATTATCATTTAATATTGCTATTTTGCTTTCAGGAAATCCCTTGTGTTTCATCATCGTCTTCAATAAATACTTATTTTATGCGAATGGGGTATTCTTCTAGTATAGTGGACAAAGCAATTGAAGAATGTGGTATGAAAATACTTTCAACATATCTATGTTAATTGTAACATTCTGCTCTAGTTTGTAACAAAAGAATCTTTCAGTTTGTTATTTTTTTATTTCTACTGCCAGTGCTTGCTGTTTTGTTATTTTAGGCACAGATGATGAGACTGCGATATTAGAGTCTATCTTGACTTATCAGGTACTTCAAAGTTCATTCAGCTGTTCTCTGTGAGTTTTTCACATGCTGTCATGAAAGAAATAAACTCTCTTTCCTGGTTTTCATTGCGAGGATTTGTATTCAGGCACTAGAGAGCATTTCACATGATGAGGATTCCCTCACTAAGTCATACAGCTCAGATAATGAGGACATGGTTGAAGATGTTGATGATACTGCTGCATATGATGGTCAACTTTATGAGGTATTCTACCTAAACCATATGTCCTGATTGAAAATTTCAAATTCCTTTTCTTTCTTTTGAGCTTTTCATATTAAAACTTGGTATTTATTGTCCATACCATATCCCAGATTCTCATCATAGCTTCAAAATAACATTTTCAAAACGTAGTATGTGGCTTTTTGCTGGGACGGTTGTTGTAGAGTTGGTTATCTGATTTTTACAGTGCATAGCTGGTTTAATCCAAACCTAGTCTAGGCTTATTATATTAGCTTTGTTACTATGGAGTACAGATCTATACTATAGATTTAAATGTTGTCATTGTTGCAAGTGATATGAGATTAGATTTTTTGGTCAATCTTTTGTGATATCATCTACTTCTCAAATGAAATTAATCCCCTGCTTTCTATGAGTAAAACCTGGAATAAAGCTAGAAGGTGTCGTGAAAAAACAGAGTTGCTTCATGTTGATCTGGCAGTAATTCTACTCCTAAGAGAAAATGCTGTGAAATGAATTTCTTGCATTGGAGATCAGGCACACACACACATATATGACGCAGTTTCAGGTTCGTGTGTGTGTGTATGTGTACATCATACAGATATGCATTGTTGCAGACATTCCAAGCTTTAATATATTCAAAACTTTTTGATAAGCTTGTCTTGCTAGATGTCATTTGAATAGTTGACATCATGAAAGTCATCCTTTCCTCTTTCCTTTGAATAATGCGTTCGTGTTCATAAGGTGGGAGAACTGTGTTAGAATTATAGGGAAAATGAAAGCAGCAATATCTTTTTAAATTTGATCACTACTGTAAATAAAGATCAGCACTTAAAACAAAAATTCTGAAGATTAAGTACAGAAAATATAAATCTGAAGATGCTAAGGAGAACCAATCTTTAACTAGGACTGATCATGAATAGAAGAAAATACTTCTGAATATTAACTTGAAATAGATGCAGATGTAAACATTAGCAAAACTAGATCTGAACTTTACCTTAGCAAAAACAATTAATAGGAGTACCTGATGTGTAGCTGTCCTCTTTCTTTATGCTCAGAAAAGCTATGAAGGTCATGGATCAAACCCTCAAGGGTTTGATCTCATCAAGATCTTAAGTGAACAGTTTGCCAAGAAGAACTCAAGAAAAATCAGCAAGCATAAGACTGATATCAAAACCCAAAGACCAAAAACTCACTGCTGAATCAAACCCCAAACAGCCAAACAAAACTGTCAAAACAAGGCGGGCTGATATACCAAGTAGACACCCTAAGATTGAAGCTTAGGGCTGTCCTATCAGTCCCTAGAAGGCTGAGATAACTATGGCACAAGGAAAAGAGGAACAACAGCCAAGTGAGGGAGGACGACAGCCAAGGAAGGGAGGATGACAGCTCAGAAGCAGAGAAAAGAGGGGCCGCGACACTCTTCACCAGCAAACAGAAGTAGGCCGAACTTTACATCAGCAAAAGGATGCCTCAAATCAGCAAGAGGAGACTCACATCCAAGTAGCAGAGTTCTACACCAACAATATACCAAAACCCCAAGGAGGCCACACCCTTAAAATCCAAGAGCAAGTCCACCACCAAACAAAAGACCAAACTGAGGTAGCCGCAGCAAATCAGACCAAGAGAAGAGTGTGTGGAATGAATGAACAAAGAGGCTGTACCTAACAGTAAAAGAAGAGAAGCCTTCAAGGAGGCCGCACCCAAACACACCTTCAATAAAAAAAACTGAACTGAACAAGGAGGCCGTACCAAAATTTTAGACCAAGAGAAGTGTAGGTGTGAGAATGTAATGAGAGAGTGAGGGGTGAGGTTCCTGTTATCCCCCACTTTCAGGGATAACTAGTAGTTCATGTCTCGAGGCCCACAGGTCCTAGACATGGAGTACCGAGAGTAGGATTGACTTTAGCATGGCCCTGGAGGGCCCACCTTTTCTTTCTTCCAGCATCTTTATCTTGTCAGCAGCAACATCATCCATCACCATCGGCTTGGTCCTGTGTCAGAGAAGGTTCTTGCTCCATGAGGTAATTGGTCCGGGTATCATGGTATGTGTCACTTTGATCATCAAAACCATTGAATGTATGCATCTGATTCCTTTTATTTCTAAC
>SNQJ01S0067223.1:15130-30436 GCA_010110895.2 Picea sitchensis | reverse complement strand
AACCTTTAATCCCTTCAGAAACCAGATTACATAGGGACGTCTCCCTTGGACTAGCCATCCTAAATAGAAAGAGCTCCCCATCGAGGTGACAGTGGGTGGGGAAGCTCCTGTTACGCCGGTTTTAAGCCTTGACTCAAGCTGCCCTAAACCCTTCCTACAAACCGTGCGATAACAGTCCCAATACCATCCAAGCCTCACATAGAAGAAGGAATTTCCAAAATAAGTACAACGTATTCGTCGGCCACTCTTAAAGCACTCGTCACCAAACACATGAGAAAGCGACAAAAAGTTGGAACTTGAATCTAAATAAAATTTTGGTAGACATTGGAAAGATGTTCCAGAATTGTCTTTAGAAACTATTTAAATCCAAGATGAAGTGGTAAAAATTCACAATTGCACATTTGTGGGCAAATTTAATCATTTATAACCCCAAACCAGAACTTCAAATCAATGGATATCTAATGGAATCTAGGTCATCTCTCACAAAAGAGATTTCTCCTTGGCGGATTTTAAAGATGCATGAGAGACGCAGAGGACATATAAAAGCAACCTGTGATTTATGGGTAACAACGCTTTACACAGGGACTATTGGAGCCTGAACTTTGATCCAATGGTGAAAGTGCCAAACGAAATCCCAGTTCAAGTAAGACTACAATGTCTTCCAATGTACATGTAAAATTGCAAGGATTGGCTCTTTCGCTATGGCCTCCAAACAACGAAAGATAAGAGAGATTCCCTCTTGTGCAAGAATTCACATCAAAATGGACTTATAAAAAGGCATTCCAAAAGCTGACACTATCACTATCGATGTCCTTAATTGCTACCAAATTTGTATTATCAACAAGTTCCATTCAAAAGTAATCAAATTTTATGGGCAACAAGAAGGCTTCAATATAAGATTACATAAGATAAGATAATTTTATTAATGTCTAGCTGCCAAAAAAACCCCAAAACTCTGTTTTACCAAGGCTACTCTCAGCTTCACCTTGTGCCTCATTGCTTGGTCTTAGTAATCCTACTAGGGATACCCCCCTTGAACTGAAGGAGAGCCGGCCTAAAGTGATGAGGATATGTTACTAAGGTGACAGTGGTGACCATCCTAACAATTGCCCCTTGAATTGTACCTTGTGGATTAGGGATTTTATCAATAAGTACAATTTGAGCAGTAAGATGGGTCATATAGCATGTTCCAGTATCACATTGCAGATTTAGTTGGATGATATATGAGCAAATTTCAGAGCATTTTATATCAGCGGCGTGCATTTGCAGTTATCCAAATTGTTTGTTCGCAGTATCCAGGGACATAGTACATACTATGGAAGCACATACCTTTCCTAGCACTACCCTTGTAGTTGACTGAGAAATCTTCTGATTTCCTAGTAACTGACTGCTCATCAATGATGGGTGTTGTGGTGTTTTTGAGAAAGATATCTTGTGCAAAATGATCAGTCCATGTCCCTGTTGACAGTTGTGATGACATATTTCAGTGTGTTCAGCATGTGGATGACTACATGGTGGTGTTTTCGTTAGGAGGGTGTGGGTCATATCACCCCCCTTCATATTAGTTGGATGTCATCATCACAGTTTTATACTCCAGCAACTATATGATATATTTCCTTGTTGAGGGAGACATGTTGGGTTCATTTGTGAGCTTCCTAGTGGATGTGGCATGTACTTGCACTTGGTTTAATTAATGGTCATGTTCTACTAAGGTTATTTCAGGATTAATTAATTGGTTCACACATGTTGATGGTGACTGAGGTTATTTAGCCCTAATTTAGTGTGATGAGGGTATATCATTGCTAACAATGGCGCCCTAGCTCTTGTGGTCATATTCTCACTAGGAAACAATATCTTATGATGACTTGGTGGATCTAGGTGGAGTGCACCCCTCTTGGCACACACGTTGAGGTGAATTACTATTATTTTATTATTATTTGGCATGAAGAAGGGGGCACATTCTCTTGTGGACAGGTGGTAGCCTCTATCACACTCTTGTGGACACATGCATGCTCATTTGGTTGATCATTTGACCGTTGGACAGTTGTTAAAGGGTTTGACCAGCATTTTGACTTAGGAAAAGTGCCAAATGACTAAATATAGCAAGTCAACTAGCTGTTACAGCTCATGTGGGACAGCAATTTACACTTGGCAACCACTATTTCTCTCTCTCGTGGATCGATTTAACACTTGGAAGCTATTCTACATAGGACATCTCTCTCTCATTTTGCTCACACCTGCTAAGGGAAGATAGCTTTCCTAATTTAGTACGAGTCGACCTCTAGATATAGAAGCTTCATGCTCTCATGAGGAATTCGACTTGCTTATTTGACCACTAAAAAATAGTTGTTGAGAATATGTGGCACTCCCATCAATATTGTTAAATTTGACAGCATCGGCAATCAATCTCCAATGAGAGGCCATGTGGGCCACCCTGAAGCTAGCCAGGGAGATTTGGAGAATCAACCAATCTTGTGAGGTATTGACAAAAGCCAGGGGGAACGTACAACCTCTGTGAGTCAAACCAAAAGTCAAGACGAACGAGATGCTATATGATCTTGTGAGTCTAGCCAAGGCAAAGGAAGAAGCTTTGTAAGTCTAAGACAAAAGTCAGACCTCTAGATATAGAAGCTTCATGCTCTCATGAGGAATTCGACTTGCTCATTTGACCACTAAAAAATAGTTGTTGAGAATATGTGGCACTCCCATCAATATTGTTAAATTTGACAGCATCGGGCAATCAATTCCACGAGAGGCCATTATGTGGGCCACCCGGTTGGGGCTGTGGAGATTTGGAGAATCAACTAATCTTGTGAGGTATTGACAAAAAGCTAGGGAACGGACAACCTCCGTGAGTCAAACCAAAAGTCACACTTAAATTTAGATGCTATATGATCTTGTGAGTCTAGCCAAGGCAAAGGGAAGAAGCTTTGTAAGTCTAAGACAAAAGTCAAGTGATGTAAGTCTAATGCAAAAGTCAAGGGGAACGCATTACAACTCCTATGAGCGACAAATGAAAAGTCGTGGAACGCATAACCTCGCAGGAGCAGAGACATACCAGTGCAAGTAAAAGTCTGGGAACGACAAACTGCGTGGAGTCATAGTGAAGCCTTCCTCAATCATGAGCAAAAGTCAAGGCATCTAGCAAAGTTAGGTTGAATGTACAATTCTAAGTGAGCTAGAAACAAACAATCTTCCTTATGTAAATAATGTAAATGTATTGATCTAGGTCAATTGGCACGCAGACATTATCCACCATGAAAGGAATTTCGAGTTGCCTAACTCAACAAAGTCGAATTGCATGTTTAGTCCGAGTTGTCAAACTCAAGTTGTAAAAGACAAGTTGTGTGTCTAGTCAAAGTCAAGTTGGCAAGACATGTTGCATGTCACATGTTGCATGTTGCATGTCGCGGTTGTTGTCAAGTCATGCATGTCATGTTGAATGTTGTATGTCGAGTTGCATGCATGTCATGCAAAGTCAAGTCACAAGTCAAGTTACTAATTCGAGTTGAGTCTAGTGGCAAAGACATGCAGGTTCCTTCTAATTTTAAGTCCACTCTCCTCTCCTCTCCACACCTTTATATACAGAGCTTGACCTCCTCTTCTATACACACAGGTTATTCAGCGCAAGATTGAAGGAGACAGGGCAGTAAAGGACAGCGAGTATTGTTCTGTATATCAGCAGTAGAGACAGCGAGTATTGCTGTGTATATCAGCAGTAAAGGACAGCGAGTATTGCTGTGTATATCAGCAGTAAAGGACAACGAGCATTGCTGTGTATATCAGCAATAAGAGACAGTGAGTATTGATGTTCTTATCAGCAGTAAAAGACAGAAAAAAGTGCTGGTTTATATCAGCAGTAAAGAGTGCTGGTTTTTGTGTTTGTTGGTCATACAGTCAGGTATTTTCATAGTGGATTATTGTACAAGATCTTGCTATTATTTTTAGAATTAAAGGAAGATTTTGTTTGTTGAGTTTCCTCCCCTTGGGTTTCCCCCAGGTAAATTCTTGTGCATGTGTGATATTCTATTTGAGTACCTCTTCTATTTCTGTTCATCATTTTGAGTATTCATTTGCTGGTTGATAAATCAAGTATTGTTTTAAAGCGCTGAAGAAACTAAAGAAATAATCAGCATATTGAATAAAGCTCTATAATTTAACAAATATTTTATTATTTTTCTCTATTGTTAGTTAGAAAATAATGATATTGTATTCCAAGATGGTTTGGCTCTCTACCTATTTAAAGAGGCCCCCTCACATTGTAATGGTCGTTGGAGGATTGAGGAGAGAACTCATAATACTATTGTTCAATTTTTCTTTTGACCTTTATTCCATTATTGAATGTGCCATTTTTATTGAGAATTCATCTTCAAGCTTTTGCCAATGTATGCTCATGGAATGTTGTGATCACTAGCAAGGACATGCTTATAACCGGGTAATATCATTCTTTTCTTTAGTGTCTATCGTTAGAAGTTCTTATTCACTAAATGATTACTCTGTTCATGGTTTCAATGCATGGGAAAGAATATCTTGAAAGACACTCTAAGTTCTTACCAGCTGGTTACTATATATTCTAGTAGTTTCTTTCTTCATTTCCAGAATCATATAACAACAAGAGTTTCTATAGGTTTTCAGCCTTCTACACTTTGTGGTTAAAATTTGAAGTAATCCTTGATTTTTGCCCTTATTCGACCCTGTTGTCGCCCTAATGCAAACTTGCAAACGTGAGCTAAGTCCGCTCACTTAATGTGTCCTGAGATTAAGAATGTCTAAGTCCCCGCCACATCATTACCTTTAAGGTGTACTTCTTCCGCCTAGCTTACTCCTAGCCAAGGGGCTTTGTCCCTAGTTACTAAAATGGATTTAATTACAATGTTCTAGGAGTTAGTTTTAATTGATTATAGCCAAGGGGAAAACTATCTATATGACAAGCAGCAATGCAAGTGCTACTTGCCATAATGAGAAGAAGCCTTCCCTAAGTCAATCCACAAACCAGTGCCTATTAAAGCAAATGGGTCAATCTATGTTCATGGGGTGTTTCGTTACAAATAAATATTACAATTAGATCAAGTTACCAAACCCCACAATGAGAATTACTTCTAAGATTATACAATATTGGCAAATGTGATAACGACAAGATATGGCCAAATGATAATGATTTCAAACCCTATAGGGTTGTAGTGGCATGCCCCAAGTGGCTTTAACTCCACTTAATCGGGCCTTCACCGTAATCTAACCACTCAAGCATCTTTAAGGATGGAACAAGTGATGCTTCCCTCGAAAGTGGGATACTCAAACACTTGTTCACTCAATAATTCATCCGGCTCCACCTGGGACGTGGTAGATCAACTCGAACGAGTCGGAGATCATACGAGAATCCAAGACCTACAAAAGTGATGCTCACACAATGTGGCACCCAACAAATTTAACATTAGTGTACATTCATAATGATACAAGAAATCAAATGATGGTAAACAACATTTTACATAATAAAAATCTCTAAAGTACAAATAATAAAGATACAACATGACTATAATACAAGAAAATTTCTAAGTACATATTTATATAATAAATTGAAATAATACAACATTAAAATACAAGGAAGGGTTAGAGATATCAGCATAGCCACCCATGTAATGGGTGAAATGATGCCGCAAGTGTCTAAACAACCCAAGTCCAGAATGACTCACATAAGACCCCTTCCCAAGTCTCCATTAACTCGAACTTTTTAAGGAAGAACCAACCAAGTATCCATATCCTTCTTCTCTCAACCAAACACTGGAATATGATACAAGCCTCTTTAAATTTCAATACTTTCCTCGCTTTACGAATCATTACATGGAGGCCAACGAATTCTCATAATGATATGACATCAATAAACTAAAGTCGCCTTCCATTTCCACACAATTCCGCATTAACTTATCTTCCTCGCTGAGAAATCAAGAAGAACGTATCATGAACCATCATATTGTTTTCAAAATTATCCGTTAAGCTATCCATCAAAACATCGTTCATCGGGAGGTGTGGGTGGGAGCTCAAATCATCTAAATATTCAACACTTTCTTAACTCAAGTTCCTTCACCTCGGCAAAATAGATGACTGATTCATCTATGCATTCATCCATACTTTCCTCATGGATTTCCCCCTATCTTTCATTGTCAAGCTTCCAAGTCCATGGGGATTCATTTGAGACTTTCCTGTAAAATCATCTTCCATGACCATAAACTGCTCACACATGGTTTCACATTGTTCAACACAGGCAAACTGCATGTTCTGAGTTACTTCATTAAGCTCCTCAATGGGAACTGATGGAGCATCAACCTCTAAGTCTGAACTGATTGTTTCTATATATGAAAGATTTTTCTTCCTCCACATTTCCATGAACATATCAACCAATTCATCATGAACCTCCCCACGCCGACTAATTTCAAACAATCCCAAGAAATCATGCAACAAACCCTGTATGGTCTCCTTTGAAGGTGTTATCAGGTGAATTATGATACCACTCCATTCCTCGCTCGGGCTACAAAGGGTAAAGACAAATAACCGCATTAGAACATCCCCATGAATAGGTGGGTCACACCATTTCAATAAACTTGGTGAAAGTCACGATGTGAGCAACAGGATGATTATGATCAAAAATTCGAATGCTTGTCAATAACACATCTTCGTGTATACTCTATGTAGAGGGAAAGTTCAACACCTCAAGAAGAATCAATAGGATTCCAAAAATCATCCATTGAAAAAAAAAATCCGGGACCCAAAATTACTAAGGATCCAACAAGAAAGACAAGATGCTAACTTCATCCAAAACTTTTCAAGTTCAAAGATGAAACAAACAAGCTGAGTCCCTTCTTGAAAAATGCCTTATCAAATTATTTAAAAGTGGAGTCATCTGGCGACTCCACTTTAAATTAACAAAGTTTTCTTCAAGAGCATCAAACAAAGTAAAACAAGAAAGAAAAACAAAGAAAAATCATTATTGGGAAACAAGTATTGATACTGTAGTTGAGCAAGCCCTTCCAAGAATTTCAAGTAGCCAACAAGGATTGCCCTTGCAATATAATTTGATAGATTTGTTCAATGGAGTTTCCACTTGGAAAAGAATCACACAGAGCTAGCCAATAAAGGTTCAAAGAATTATTAGTTCTAATAGTTTTTATTACTAGTTCTAAAAAGAAATCGAAGTACATAATAAAAGAATGTCGGTTAGACCTGGTTGATAAATGACTTTATCCACTTTGAATCCGCCTAAAGATGTTGCCCTTAATGCACACTTCTGCAAACGCGAGCTAAGTCCGCTCGATTTAGTGTGCCCTCTGGAGATTATTAATGTCTAAGTCCCTCACCACATCACACTCCTATGTGTACTTCTTTCGTCTAGGCTTAATCCTAGGGATGCCAAGGGGGGGTTGTCCCTAGCTACTAAATGGATTTTAATTATAATGTTCTAGGGAGTTGAAGGTTTTATTTTATTATAGGCCAAGGGGAAAACTAGCCTCTATATGACAAGCAAGAATGCAAGTGCAAGTCTAAGTTGGTTAATGAGAAGTAGCCATTTCCCTAAGTCAACTACAAACTAGTGCCTAAGGTTGGGCAACAAATAACTATGTTCAAGGTGTTTCGTTACAACAAATATTACAATTAGATCAAGTTACCCAAACCCCACAATGAGAATTACTTCAAGATTATACAATATTGCAACTGATAACGTATACAAGATATACAAATGATACAATGATTTCAAAACCTAGGGCCAAGCATGCCCCAAGTGGTTTTAACCCCACTTGGACTCCGCCTTCACCTGGCAATCTAACCACTCAAGCACTTAAGGATGGAACAAGTGATGTCTCTCCCCAGTGGGATACTCAAACACTTGTCTTACCCACACCACACAACAAAGATTACTTAATCGATATTCAGTTAAGCATAAATCAATAGATCATCCCAACATTATAGCATAAACAAGATAGTTGCAAATGAAAGATATAACAATTTAGATGATCACAATGTGTAAACCTATCAATACATCTACTTCCCAAGCATACACGAATGTGATCTATGCAACTAGTATTCTTATTAAACGTTTTTATTATCCCAACCCCTAACTATGTATGCGTCTCAAATCCCTTATCCTGCCAAATGACCGCCTCTAAGGCTCAAGATAATCGGGTCAAGAATTCACTCCTTAGCTTCCAAGGTCACCATTACCTTCACCACAGCCTAGGAGTAGTCAGAGAAGGATCCCCTAACGGAATCAATGGACGGTCCCCTGCCCACTTCCCCAAAGACCTGCCCTCCTCGCCTCAGTTTCTTTAGATGGCAAAACAAGCTTGTTTAAAGACTTCTAATGTTAAGGTTATTATGATCCATGAGTGGGATCTTAGGTTGATCATTTATTTTAAGAAAAAGTTTTGGCAATTTATATTTTATCCATTTAACATTTAAGCCGCATGATAAGTGCCTTCTTCTTGAACGAAAGCGCTCAAAGCAAATGCTTAAACCATTAACATATCACACTTTGAAAGATAGCTCAAAAAGATTCCACCATACAACCATAAGCATAAGCATGTAAACTAAAGATGATAACTTGAAACCAATAAGATGCTTAGATCATATCATGTGACAAATGATGATGCTTAAGTGTTTAATGTGACATTCAAGACATAAGATATATCATTAGCAAGTAATTTAAATTATCAACACATTGAACATGTTAGATTTAAGACATCCTCACAATGAGCTTCAAAAATAGATATGAAATGACGTGGAACTAATCAATTCACCAACAGTTAGCCTAATAGGACTAGGCCGTGAGCATCATCATGGGTGTGTGTGAAGTGAGCAAAATCTCATCAACATATAAGCAACTATTCCAAAATTGCAATAAGATCCAAAATATCTAATAGATAACCACTCATAAGAATGCTAGATGTTAAAGGAAATTTAATATGTGTCTTAGGTGATTAGATCTTATAGGTTCCTTTGAAGTGTTTAAATGTGCCAATTATGAGTGATATGAGATGCCAATTCAATACCAAACAGTCCTCTTACCTAAGTATTACTTGCACAACACCTCAAGTCTGAGTTTTAGTGATGTGTCTTATATGATTAGATTATGTAGGTTCCTTTAGATGTATGAGTTTATGCCAACTGTAAGATGATATAAAGTTGAAACTTAAAGCATAAACAAACCTCTTATTTCCTTGCTAACTACTCACCTTTGAATCTTGACTTCAATGCTGTGTCAAACAAGATTAGGAACAGTTTCAAGGTATGCTTAAAATGAATGCAAAAAAGTGTCTAAGTGTGTGCCAAAATGTGCCAAGTAGGACTGTCTTAAAGACTGCCAAAAAGAGAGAATGTTCTGAAAATACAACAGCAGTGAAACTAGATTGTGTGTTCAACTATGGCAGCAGCAAATTACTAAGTCTGAAACTACCTCCTTTAAAGCTTATGAACTACCAATGATCACATGCAAGATTTAAAAACTTTTAAAAACACACAAGGGTTGAAGATTGGACTGTCATCACACCTCCTAGCAACAGATTTTATATGTGTTATGACAGTCTTCAAATGATATTCGAAATGAGACTTTTAGCATAGTTTTCAATGTCTTAACAGTAGATTACTTCAATCAAGCATGCATCCAGAATTTAGCAATGTAAAATAACTAGCATGCAAATCTAAACCACTAACAAGGTATGCTTTATGTGTGTATGCCAAAGGCTGCTTAAAAAGAATGTGTTCTGAGTTTACAACAGCAGCATAATCAGCATTGTGTGTTGGGATCACCGAAACAGCAACCTCTTATAAAACAACAAAAATTTACCTCCTTAAATACTCATATACTGCCAAACGAATAGATGCAAAGTCTAAAACTTCCAAAGCATAAAAGAATTTAAAACATAGACTTGTTATAGCACACAGCAGTAGGGTTTAAAGTGCTGTTATGATAGACCTTTAGAATTGGCACTTACTAGATTATTTCATTAGAGTTCTTTAGGTGTCTTAAAAGCAAACTTGTTTATCAATCAGCATGCAATCTAAAAGTTACAAATGTCAAATTAGCACACACAGGGAGATCCAACTAACAAGGTTTCTTTGTGTGTGCATGCCATGCAGATCTAACTACAAATTTACCACCATTTCCTGTGTGTGCATGCTGATGTGAAAGGAGGGCCTAGGCACAATGGTCTTCAATGATATGGGCCAAGGCAAGAGGAGGAGGGCCGTGGCTTCTAGGAGGTGGCTGGCCGAGAGGGTTTAACAAAGAAAGAGGGCCGAGAGTTAGAGCCAAAGCAAGGGGGCCGTAAATAATTAGGGTCCTAGGGGTTGCTTCCAAGAAAACAAATAAATGCAAAATAAAAAGCAAAATATTAGGTCTAGGGTAGAATCTACCAATAGAATGATTAGACTAGGATTAGAAACTAATAAACAATTAGATCTAGAGCTAGATTAGTGTTAGAAATTAAACTAGGATTAGATCTTTAAATCTAAGAGAAAAATAGGAAAGAAAAGAGGGAGAAATGATACCAAACCCTAGCAAGGAGAGCAAGGAGACCTCCCAAGTGCTTTGTGCAGCCAAGAGTCTTAAGATTTGACGCTGTCCACTTCCAATCAGCAGCAGCCATGGCCTGCATCAAAGGTCAGAAAACACTTTATTAAATCCCAGGAGAAGGGATCCTATGCAAGCATAGGAACCTTCTTAGCAAAAGCTGAAGCAAAATAATGATAATGTGAC
Source organism: Picea sitchensis (assembly GCA_010110895.2). Lineage (NCBI taxonomy): Eukaryota > Viridiplantae > Streptophyta > Pinopsida > Pinales > Pinaceae > Picea > Picea sitchensis. Next base: position 19,692 of record SNQJ01S0067223.1, on the reverse strand, counting down.
CTATCAAATGCCAATAATGAGCTGAAACGACATACATATGGAATGAAATGGATAAGAGAATGACAAATAGAAAAAAAAGTTTAGGGTTTTTGTTGGCTTCAAGGGATGACTTGTCCACAAACACAACCCAAATGAAACCCTTTGATGATGACATGCAAAAGGTTAAAGTATAAACAAGAGTATGGCATAGATAGTTGTCTTTGACAAGAAATAAGAGGAATCCAACTACAATCTTACACTAGGTCAAAGAGAAACACAAACTAGCAATGATGTAATATCTTAAACTAGTTAGCTAGGCAACATAAGAGGAACCCAAGATCAAAACCATAAATCAATCTATACTAAACAACCACAATATCACCCCATATGATGGAGTGCAAAGCAAAAAGAAATCCATACCACCCAATTGGCCCCCGGCAAAGCTTTCCTTTATTCATCAAATGAAGATGTTGGAGCAGATCTTCCTCCAAAAATCTCCAAGGAGCAATGAATGGATGGCAAGATGGCAAGAGCAAGAGGATGGAAATGTGAGAACTGCATAATAGATAGTACAAGAATAGGTTGAAAGAGTGAGGGGAAGGGTTCTTTTTTATACCCCAAGAGGCAAAGGAAGAGGCTTGGATCACTGCCAAGTGGAAAGAATTTGAGAGAGATTGAACAAATCCAAGAAGGGGCACACCATCTAGGGTTTGGAAACTAGATCTATGGTGTAGATTTATTAGAAGGTAAGGGACTAAGCAAAGAGGTGTGATAGAGGCCTTTGGGATTGATGTGCCAAGTTGAAGGTGAGAGGTCCAATTTTTAAAAATCCATTTTGTGGAGTTTCTGGTGTTGGGACGTAACTTTGGAGGGCCCAAAAAATGTGTGAAAATGAAGAAATTGAGAGGAATTAATGAGAAAAAATTGATTGGGGACCATCTCTAGGAATTAAATGGGGTCAAAGTGGAGTCATAACTCATGAGAGGGCCCCAAATAAGTCACAACAACCTCCACTGATGAAAAACGTCACTTTCCCTTTGGGGGTGTAAAAATTGAATGTGAAGGTGGGTAAGAGGTTAGAATAGGTTTAGAGTTAGGTTTTTTTGGTAGGGGTTAGGTCTAGAATGAGTCTAGGGAATAAGCGACCACATGTGGTGGTTCGCCATGCTTCGAGGATTTATTTAGTGAATTATCCAACATAATCGAATTTCCCTAGGGCAAGAGGGAAAATTAGTCAAAAAGTCAATAAATGAGTTAAATTAAGTTAGGAAAAAGGTGGGGAAAGGGCTAGTTTGGTTAGGAGGGTACTTCTTGGCACTTTCCACCTTGCATCCACTAATTAAACTCCAAATTACATTAGTTTTGTGATTTTTAAATAAGGTTCATACATTAGCAATTAAAATTACGCTTTAGACTCTAACCGGACGCAAGGACTTTGACAAGGCAAAATAGTCCCAATCGTGAGTCAAACTCACAAGCAAGTGTAGGGAGTGCTATTCCATTCATTTTGGAGCACAACAATTTCTTTCTCCCAAAGACTAAGTTTTACAATATTAAGCTCGTGTAATAATTAATTAATTGTAAATATTTAAATATTTAATTAATTAAAAAAAAAAAAAAAAAAAAAAAAAAACTAACTTACCCATTTTGGCAATCTCTCAAGACTCAAAGACATCATTTCTGCATGGTCATTTCATAATCATCCTAAAAGGCTACCATTGTATGCGGTCATCGAGCGCTTTGCACCACTTTGGAGGCAAGTCCGGGAGGGAAAAAAACTGAAAATTAACCCCACTAGTTAGGCCGCATTAATCCCCTGAGATTAAAACCTCGATGCAAGGAACTCCTCCCATGCCAACAACATCCAAGGTACCTCGACCTAACTATGATCCATTATTACAATGCTACTTGTAAGTGCGGAGATCCCGTTTATACAAAAATAAGTGCTGGTGTTCAAAAACACCCAGTAGAACCATGCTGTCTTCGACATAAATACTCTTCATGAAATGAGTTGACCTCTGTGCTAACCCAGCGGTCAACAGACCCCATACGCCCAATAGAAATAATAGGAACTGGTTTGCCTTTACAACCACCTTAAAATCTTTGTTAAAACGCACTTATAAGAACAAATTACAGATCTGGAAATTACTTCTTAGACATCATTATAGATCTGTCCCTTGACTTCAATTGCCTTGTTCATTGAAAAATCTTAAAGAGGCCGAATTGAGGTTTGTCTTAAAATTCTGCAAAACACTGACATTGGCAGCCTCATACCCGCTATCCTTTACTAGATCTAATGCTGTAAACTGTCTTTATGAAACAGTAAAGAAGACTAATAACACTTTCCAGATTATGATGTGTATCTGAAATCTGTCTATGTGGGATATTAAACAAGCTGGAAAATCACTTTTAGAGCTCTAATTGGTGTTGTAAAAGAGCTGATTTGAATGCATATTGTAACCACCTTAGTTACCAGCTTCATATCAAAGTTGCAAACTGTCCACCACACAGAAAACTCAATCAAAGATTATTATAACTTTTAATCTGTGACAGCCCCCAAAATCCAAATACACAAATCCTCTCTTGGTAAACAGTGTTTCCTCTTTTTCATCAAACACATGGGGTTAAAATCCATAAGAGAGATGACATATAAGGAAGCCCCCCTAGTGGTGATCAATGATCATCCTAAAGTGAGGAAAGAGGATATCGACATGACAGTGATGACTCTTTCTATGTTCCACTTGTTTGTCGTCTAGTGAAGACTTTGCACCTAAAGGTGACAAATAAAGTGGTAACGCAGCCTTTTCACTGGACATTTCCTCAGATTCATCCTATTTTGCATTATACTGTAGATAAAGAGATGGTGTTCCCCCACCAAAGGTAAAAGAGACATCAAAAGCTAGTCAAAAATCTGTTGTTAATAGAAACACTATTTGCAAGGATTATATGGTCAAGGTGTCTCATATTCATAAAGTAACTGTTGATGTTTTGGTAGCTGCGGAAGGTATTAACCTCCATGGATAAACCTTTGACTAGAATAGAGTACTCCGAAAGCAAGAGAAAACCTAAACAGATGTGTGAAAACCCTGGAAGACAAGTCGGCTCAGCAGGATAAGTAATATTGAAGAGGACAGGTCGGCCCTGCTTGAAGAGACACCTGTTCACCTAGCCAGATTAGTATAAATAGAGGGCGCTTGAGCTCATTTGTACACACACTCTCAGACACTCAAGATAAGTAGTGTGCAAGTCTAGAGGAGGAGTGTAGCTGCAACAACTGCAGCTGGGCGCTGGTCTTGGTTTATGGTTTTTGGACTTTCTGCTTGGTGCACTACCTTTGGAGAAAGGTGCACTATCTCTTGGTTATCTGTTGGGTCTGGTACTACTTCCGGAATCATTCTATCTGTCAAAGGTTACGGTGCTCGAGGGTGGCTGCATGCCTATGGTTGGGTAACAATATTGTGATATTGTCTATGGTTAAACGAGCACATCTTAACAGTAACAGCCATGGGGAAGTTGTTTCCATGTGGAAATGCTATTTGGAGCTTGATTTGGAATGCCAATGCCCCAATACGAGCCTTAAAATCTCAAGGAGGTGTATCATTGGGCGTTTCAATTCAACAAATGTCCACAATATTTATAAATTCCATTTCCCCACAATTTGCATGAGTGGAACATGGGTAGAAATAATCGCAGAAGAGAATGATGCACATAAGCTTGTCAACCAATGGCTGATCTCGTCCAAGCCTTTCAAAAAAACCACTAATAATGTATATCTTGACAAGAATTTGCAAGAAGAGGTAAAAGCCTGGAAAGGTCGATGAACCGAATGGATGGATTACCAAATACTCAACATCTATGGGTCAATTGGATGTCAATCATGTATTAGGTATTGGAACATGGCACTGTGTTCAATTGGGTAGACCTAATTTTGAGGAGCCTTATTCACACTCTACAGAAGGCCAAGACATCTTAGGATGGCGAAACGACATGTCTTTACATGGCATCGTATCTCATGGATTGTGAGTGTGCATACACGGATATTTCAAGCTTCAAAGTGCAGCGGTAACCTACATTTGACGTGATGCATGTGAACTACCAGAGCTTGTGGAAGACTAGGTACTTGTAGGATGTTACACAAAAGCATCTTACTATGAAGAATGCCCACAGTTCACTATCAACTCGGTCAAAGCAATGAAAATAATTGAGGATTGGTATGTACAAGACAAAAGTTGCTACATCAAGATTTATGGGATATCTACAGCGCCCCGCACATTACCAAAATACATGCCTGCCAAAGTATTGATTCAAGAGATAACCTTCCAGACAACCCTACATGGGGCAACTAGGACTCTAAAAGAGAATAAGAAGGAACTTTGGATACTATCGCACTTAGCAGTCCCATTCACCTATTTGTGGTCATTTGTTGGACATTAATAAAACTATCTTATCTTATATTATCTTATCTGGCCTATGCTTCCTCTCACAATTGAGGAATACGAAATAGTAGATGTAGCCCATGTTGAACAGTGTGCTTTAGAGCTTGAGGCACATTGTTTCCGATCAAAGCCAATCAAAAATCATAA
>SNQJ01S0067222.1:16067-49860 GCA_010110895.2 Picea sitchensis | reverse complement strand
AGAGAAGCCACGATACTTTGTAACATGCATCTATGAAACTAGAGAGCACCATAATGAAGGCTCATGTGAGTATGACGGGGCATTGAAGGAATCTTTGACAATCTATGCTCATGTGTCGGTCGGATTAATTTCCGCATAAACAGGTGAAAGACACCAGATACAAATGAAAAGACCAAACCAGGATCTTCGGAAAAAATATCGACCATAAGGAATTCGTTCTTGACACAATGGATGTTCTTTCATTTTCAAGACCTACCACAAAGGACCGCCCGTTCACATGACGAATATCCTTCTATCGCCTTTTGTGTCAATTTCTTGGAGGTTTTCCAGACTATAGAATATTCACAGCTATAAGAATAGCAAAGCATCTGAAAGCTAAAGACCACCTCCATAATTTCAGATGCAAGCCACCGACAGCCCACAAAGAATAACAAGCACTCGGGACAAAGACTTCTGAGGCCAACACCACACCACACCAGTGTGCCAGATCTCTAGTAGTTAATGTTGATTTTTTTTTTACTCTCATCTTCCCGAGCTCTCCCGTGAGGGAGTCACGCCCAGTCCTGCTCTGATACCATGTTGGTTGCTCTTCATATAAGATATGATCGATATTCAATATATTATTACAATGATGAGTGTTCCATATATAGGGAACATAAGGTGACCATCCATGAAAGGATGTGTCCCTTGAAGAATCAATAACTATATATTATTATCATTTACTTATTATATATGATATTTAATAATCAATAATAATCATATTCATAATTATTATCTTTAGAGAATGTCTTCCCGATGTTGTCTAAACATCAACAATCCCAAGGCAGCTAGCTAGCACGATTTTCAAGACAGCAGACAGCAGTTAATGCAATCCGTATAGTACAGATTTGTGGAGGCCGTACAGCCATAAATGTGCACAGAAATGGAGAACAGCAGCAGCAAAGTCTGAGAGTGTTGGCACGCATCCCAAGGCAGCAACACAGCATTTATTGGCACAAATTTCAAGGAGCATGCTGGGCACGTTTTTCTGAGATAGAAAATCTGTACAGTCCGTACGGACCTGCACAGAAATTGAGGGTCGTACAGTCCAGAAATTCTGGGCACATTTTTCGAGGAGGTTGGCACGGTTTTCAAGGTATTTTTGGGCTGGTTTTTCCGTACAGTCTCAGCAGAATGTTCCACACAAAAATCTAGACAGTTTGTACAGCATTTATTGCTGGGACAGTCGTACAGTGTACGGATTTTTGGAACAGAAATCGAGGAGCTCATTCCGGACTGTTCAGAAGGAGTCTTTGCTGAAGGAAAAAGGTTGAGATAAGTTTGAGTATTTTTCTGAATATGAATATGTTGTAAAAGAATTTCTCTGAAGCTCACAAATAATAAAATCCCTCTCATTGGTTTTTCCCCTTGTGGGTTTTTCCATGGTCGCTATTAGACCAAAAGTCACTGTGTTATTTTCCGAGTTTTTATGTGCTACTGATATATTTTATTTCTGTGTTAAAACGATGTTCAGAATCCTCATGTTTCAATTCTGAAAATTTATTTTATGCTGAGTTTAAATGGTTGTCATAAATCTGGGTTCGGGCATTAAACATTGGCTGAAAAATCAGCGAGACTGAAACTGAGTTGGGGTCTGAAATTTTACACTAGTTGTCCAACAAAAAGATATAAAAGGGTATAAATGTTATGTTGCATTGGTTTTCAAGACGGGGGGATGCGTCCCCGAGACGGCTAGAGCGCTCCCAAATTTTTCAAGGGACGACAGGTTGGGGACAAGAATAATATATATATATATATATATATATATATATATATATATATATATATATATATTTCACCATAAACATTTGTAGTTGCTTCAAGCTTGTAAGCATAACAAGCTATACTATACACTATTATGCACAGCCCTTACACTTGCCAATTCTGAAAAAGCTCGAGCAATTTAAAAAAGGGCAGAGTGACATTTCATTATTGGCTGCTAAATGAGGAAAATGTCGTTTAGCTTTAGGAAATTTAAGTGAGAAATGTCTCTATAGCAGTTTTTCTTCCTCATATTTCTTGTTAATGACGATTATTTTAAAACATAAAAGACATTCCCTTCTCAATAGATTTTACATATTTTTATGGCTTCATTGAAAACCACTATAAAACACTTTGGTTTTGTAAAGATATTAGATTCATATTTCATAATAAGAAGGTCATTGAATAAGAAATTATTCAAACATTTAGTACCCAATCGAAGTCACTACTATCTGATTGTTTTCACAATGCTTGAGGTTGGGATGGTGGAAGAACTACAATTGAATGACTCCTGGAAACCCATCTACAATATGTAAAAGTTAAGATGACCAGAAAAAAGAGAAGAACAAGAGTAGTAACCACAAGGATCAGCCCTTTGAAATGTTGCATTTCTTGTTTTTTTGACACAGAAGTTTTGATTGTTGTAACCTTGTTGAAAATACAATATTTAAATCACCAAAAACCCAAATCAAAACCCATGTTTTGAGCTACAACTTTTACAAAAGATTTAAATTCAATACAATACAAAAATAATGGATGGGAAAAATGATGTTATTGTCCAATTATCAATTTCCATGATTGTCAAGACTGAAGATATATGCCCAGAATATCCCCAAAATCTGCCCAAAAAATCCCTGAAATTTGCCCAGAACATCCTCGAAATCTATCTGAAACATCCCTGAAATCTGTCCGGAATGTCTTGGGGAAGGCCAGCAAGTCCCCGAGTCCCCAATGGAGTCCCCAACAATTTGGGTAAGTTTCCTAAGGGTCCCCAAGTCCCCAGAACGCGGGAACAGTCAGTACACGGGTTTTTTTGGGGAGACGGGTCCCCATACAACATAGTATAAATGCCTTGATACAATACAAGGACTAAAGACTAAATATCATGATGATGTGTAGGAGAAGGAAAGAAAATGTCAAATCCTACAAGTCTTGATGACCAAGGGCAAGGGAGGGGACCTAGGTATAGGGTTGATGTCGCAGTCATCAATCAATATGAAAGGGTTGATGCTCCAGCCAACAATATCCCTTAAGGAATGACCAGCGTTGAGGGGCTCGCCAGTACAATACTAGGGGTGGCAGCCTCGCTCTCCTACCATCCAAGGTCGAGAGAAAGAAACTCCCAATAGATGCATGGCTAGCCAATTGAAATCGGGGCAAAATCCGGCAATCGCGTGTACTCCAACTCCATGTCTAGATCTAGTTTGTCTGTCAATGTGATGATGTGAGATCTGTGGTCTGAAACGGCATCTCCTTGTTAGAATATAGAAGATTGTGCTCGTTTTACCATTGACGATACCCTCGTCACCCAACCACAGGCCGAAGACACCCTCCGAGCACCTTGACTTTGACAGAGAAGAGAATCCTGGTAGCAATCCAATAGCCAAGAGAGGCTAATGCACCAAGCAAGAATAGAACCCAAGTTGATCAGATAATCCCACCCAGAGGCTAGCGCACATCTTCCCAGACCCTCAAGGAATGACCAGCGTTGAGGGGCTCGCCAAGCATTAATACTAGGGTGGCAGCCTCGGCCTCCTACCATCCAAGGTCGAGAGAAAGAAACTCCCAATAGATGCATGGCTAGCCAATTGAAATCGGGGCAAAATCCGGCAATCACGTGTACTCCAACTCCATGTCTAGATCTAGTTTGTCTGTCAATGTGATGATGTGAGATCTGTGGTCCAAACCAGATCTCCTGTTAGAATATATAGAAGATTGTGCTCGCTTTTACCATTGACGACACTCCCTCGGGTTACCCAACTACGCCGGGCCACCCCTCCTCGAAAGTAATCTTTGACTTTGATGTTAGAAGAGAATCCTGGTAGCAAATCCAATAGCCAAGAGAGGCAAATTCACCAAGAAAGAAGTAACAAAATCTTATTAGAGAGTCCCACCCAAAACTAGAGCAACACCTTCCCCAAAACTTACGCACAAGACTACAACTACACTACACAGAACTGGCTCTCTACAACTACTGAGATGAGAATAATGAGAACTGATGCCTTGTATTTATAGTAGTTCCGGGCAGCTTTAATCGGGGTCAATTTCCTTGGGTAATAATAAATTCATATTAAATATATTTCAGCAGCCGACAACCTGTCTAGGGATTCCTTCATTTCTTTACTTCCTCCTGAAAGTATTCTAACTACTATAGGTCACAATAGAGGTTCATACCTCCTAAGCTACCATAATATTAACACTTCCTAGTTGTGGGAGGTATGGTCTTGAGCACAAATGCACTATCTAACTGTAGTAACATAGCACCGGGCCATTATTATCCAACCGATAATCTCCTATGACAATCGGGTATTAATATCAATTCGATAGAACACACCTCGTAGGTTCATTCGTAGTACGCTAACTACTCAAGCCGCGGACACATAGTCACAAACAAGGGAACAAATCCACCACAATAGTAAATCTCTACTATCTGGAGACATGAAGCAATCTTCGGGCTAATCTTTCAATTTCACATCCGAGTTCAAAGAATATTCCGCTTCACTTAACAAGGAACATATCCACCACAACATTCTTCATCTATTGTCATACAGTCCTCATAACAAACATCCGATAGCAACCGTGATAGAAATACTGTTATGATAAAAACTGAAACAACTGGGCCAATATTTCACTCACGCTAGAGATATGAAAGAATATCTTTCCTTAGTATAGAATATCAGCAATGGGTTGTCTACCCCATTCTTCTCAAACAAGGAAGAAGGATTATTTTTATTTTCCGAGTCTCTGACCATTCCTCACCCTGGGCCATCCTTCCTACACTAGTCAAAGTGCACCCCGACAAATGTATAAACCCTAAGGAATGTTTGGACCATTCCCACTGGCCATTCCTCCTACACTAATCAAAGTGCACCTGAGAGAATGTAAACCCTAAGGAATGACTGGGTCTCCTGGACCATTTCCCACCCTAAGCCATTCCTCCTACACTAATCAAAGTGTACCTGGAGAGAATGTACAACCCTATAGAATGTCTATCCCTGATTGCTGAGTCTGACCATTCCCCACTGGGCCATTCCTCCCACACTAATCAAAGTGCTCGAGAGAATGTATAACCCTAAGGGAATGACCTGTTCCGACCATTCTGCTAACTACAAGAGGAAAAGACCGGTCTCAGATCAACACCTCCAAAACGGACCATTCCCTCATGTTAACCACAATGAGAAATCGCTGGTCCCATGGTATGGTCCATATTCTTGAGTAACCCTCAAGAAGAGAGATCACTTAGACCTCACTCCCCATGTTAACCACAATGGGAAGTCACTGCCTATGATACATCGAATCAAACTACCTCCCATGTTAACCATAATGGAAGTCACCGCCCATCGTAAATCTCAATCCACTTTCCAAAAAAGAACTGGCCTAATCTGGACTATTTTTTTCAATTACGAAGATAAATAATATTTCCAATGCTCCCTCCTAACCGGAGAGTTATTTAAATCACAAAAATAAATGTTTTCAAGAATACTTTTCCGTACCTTCTTCTATCTTGGAGAATCTTCCTTTCAAATTAAGGGTTATTTCCACGATCCCCATCTTCTCTCGAAATATGTAAACTTGATTCGGATAGAGGTTTTGTCGATGTCCTCGCTTGTCCTTCATCGCTGGGGATATATTGGAGCTTTATTTCTCCTTCCTAGATTTTATCTCTAATAAAGTAGTATTTGATCTCAATGTGTTTTCACCTTTCATGAAACATTGGATGTTATGATAATCTTATACAAACCTGATTATCACAGGCTATGGTCGCATTCCCTGAGTCTCCCATCAAACAAATCAAAGATTAACTTCCTTAACCACACTGCTTCTGTGCATGCTTCACAGCCGCCATATACTGGGCTTCCGCATCGGAAAGTAATGCATTTGACTTCGCTTCCTCGGCCAGCCCCAAGATATCATATAGCGGAGCCTGTCAAACACATACCGGTACTCTTTCTATCTTCTCCTCGTGACTTCCCGCTTCCAATCAGAGTCATAGAATCCATGAAGTTGGATATCACCGAATGCGGTATATCTCAAGCCATAGTTTATTGTCCCATGAATTTATCTTAAAACATGCTTTGCAGATATCCAATCCTCATGTCTCGGTTCCACCTAGAACCTAATTTAATGTATTTACATAGCAAATATCCGGTCGAGCATTTACCAAATACATCAATGATCCAATTAGTTGTCGATATAGATGGATCTTAATGGATCGGAATCGGGACTTTCTACTTTTCTTACATCCTCAAGATTCATAGAGTGTCCATGGACTGTACCATCATTCCAAACTTTTGAAGGGTCTTTATTGCATATTTTCCTTTGTCCAAGGAATACTTCACCACGTCACGCATACTTCTAGTCCCAAGTAATAATGCATGAGACCTAGATCTTCCATATCAAATTCAGAGGCTAATTCTTTCTTGCACTAGATAATTAGAGATTCTTCCCCTGCTATGAATAGATCATCAACATATAATAGTAGAATCACAAAAGTATCCACTAATTTTATAATAGCAGTTTGGATCTACATGACTCCTTGGAGAAACCAAGTCTTGTTAGATAGTTGTCCATTCTAGCTGCATCAAGCCCTTGGAGCTTGTTTGAGTCCATATAGAGCTTTCTTCAATCAACGGAGTGTCTCCGGAATGTACCTCGAACCTTTGAGGTTGTTCAATATACACTTTCTCTCAATAGCTCCATTGAGGAAGGTTGTTTTCACATCCATCTAGTTTAGATTCCATCCCATGGAAGTGGTAAGAGATATGATAGCTCGATGGAGGTATACCTTGCCACCAGAAAGCAAAGGCTCTTACTATAATCTTCTCCTCCTTCCTGAGAACCCTCTCGCCACTAATCTGCCTTATATTTATCCCCTCGGCCTGGCCTACGCATGTTTGATCTTGTATACCCATTTTGAGGTTACCATTGATTTTCTTTGTGGTCTCGGGTACAATTTCCCATACTTCATTTTCATAATGGATTGATGTTCTTCCTGGCCATAGCTTCTTCCATTGTCCCTTTTGGACTACTTCTTCAAATGTAGTAGGTTCTTCATCTAGAAGTTTCACATGTATGTCGCATAACTTGAGAATCTTTTCGGGTCTTTACTCTTTCTAGATGTTCCTTCCAGAACCTTTGATTCTTTCTGCGTCTTGTACTGTAGCTTCAAGCCAAGCCGGTCAGCTTTCTTGGTTTTTGGTATGATATTTGAATCAATGTTCTCACATGCCTCCATAGGATGACCAGGTTGATCCTTCTCTACTATTTTCACTTTTTGTGCTTTCTTCATTTGGTTCTTCAAGTTTCTCTTCTTCTATAATTTCTTCATGATTTCCTAAAGGCCATCTTTTCATTGAACGCTACTGCCTTTGCTAACTTCTATCTTGTGTTGTTCGGAATATATATTCTATAGGTTTTGGATGAATCACTATATCCCAATTTAATATCCCCTTCTTTTCGGAGGGTTCTAGTTTATTCCTTTTATCTTTGGGAATAAGGAGAGTAAACCTGACATCCAAATATTCTTAGATTTTCACATTAGGTTTCTTACCCGAGAATGTTTTCCGTGTCATGTCCTTCAATATGTATGAGGGCTTCGCTCGTATACATATATTGTCGCCATTGGGTTTCTCCCATAGAAACATGGATAGACCTTTATCATTCAATAAGGCTTTTACCATTTATTCGATAGATCTGTTCTTCCTTCCTGCTACACCATTTTTTCGAGGATTATAGGGAGTGGTGAGAACCCTCTTAATCCCTACACCTCTGCAAAATATTCCAAATTCTTTCGAGGTGTATTCTCCTCCATTATCCGGTTTCTTAATGTCTTGATCTCTTGTTCATAAGGTTTTCTATCTCTGCCTTGAACTCTTGAAACTTGGTCAATACTTCTGCCTTTTGATTCCAGAGGTACAACCACGTCTTTTTTTGAATAGTCATTTATGAAGATTATGTAGTAGAGATCCTCCTAGAGATCTGACCGGTATTGGACCGCAAATATCTAAGTGTATTAGATCTAGGATTTCCTTGATCTGATGGTTGCCGCTTGGGAATGGTTTCTTGATATTCTTCCCAAGGGCACATCCTTTGCAAATTCCTTCATGTGTGGATTTCACTTCTGGTATTCCTTCAACCATCTTTCCCAGGAAAGGTAATGCTTGATAATTGATGAGTGTACCCTTTTTATATGCCAAAGCTCATTAGGGTTGACTTCTCTACCATGTACTAGAACTTCTTCATTTCGTTCTAGTAGTCTATACAGATTTCCTCCGCCACTTCCAATAACCCCAGTAGCATCCCCATGCTGTAGAATTATGCCATGATAACACCTTCCATCCATGAAGGCTATTCTATTTCCTTTATCTTCTAAACATGATATTGATACAAGATTCTTTTCTAAACCAGTAATATATAAATATTATTGTTAATTGAATGTGATTACCTGATTCCAATTTGACTGAGGCTTGTCCAAATCCTTAGACTGGGTAAGTGCTTTGTCTCCAAGCTTCACTTTGTACCATGTCTTTCTCTCTATTTAGATTTGAGAGTCTAGCTTGATCATGTGCCTCGAAGTCTTCCAATCAGCTGATATCCACATATCATCTTCTGACTGCCCTGTAGAGGCCGTAGTAGTGTAAGACCTGCATTGTTTCACATGTCTTCTAGTTGACCGGTAACCGTCATGCCTTGGATCCAAAACTTCAACTCTTTGTCATTTATGTCTTCTCGAGAGAGCCAAGAGGTGCTACCGAAGTTAGGCAATATCCTAATATCTTCTTCTTGGGCGGTAGATTTTCCATCACAAGGTGTCGGATCGAGATTTAGGGTTTCTGCAACCACTCCTTCTAGTAACCCTAGCCTTCTAATGTTTTGGAAGTTGCTTTTGCTAGTAATCCTAGCGGAAGTTCCTCAACGAGCCCAATATCTAGCTGCTATGCTTCCTTCCAACGTTTAGGTCAACAAGTGTGGGCCCATAACTGCTAGGGAATATAGAATATTGTGTGCTTTTTTTACCATTGACCATACCCTCGCCACCCAACCACAAGACGAAGCCACCCTCCGGAAAGCACCTTGACTTTGATTGAGAAGAGAATCATGGTAGCAACCAATAGCCAAGAGAGGCTAATGCACCAAGCAAGAATAGAACCTAAGTTGAACAGATGATCCCCCCCTTTAGGCTAGCGACATCTTCCTGCAACCCGCGACAAGCCGCGAATCCACCCCAGCATCTTCCCAGAAACTTGCGCACAAGCTGCAACTACACCTACGCAGATCCAGTTCACTCTGCAACCACTGAGATGAGAATAATGAGAACTGGCGCCCTGTATTTATAGTAGTCTGGGCAGTTTAACTGGGGCCGACTTCTCCTTTTGGGTATTAATAAATTCATATTAAATATATTTCTGCAGCCAACAACCTGTCTAGGGTTTTCTTCATTTCTTTACTTCCTTCCAGAGTATTCTAATCTCGTCATAGGTCACAATAGAGGTTCATACCTCCCGAAGCTACCATAATATTAACACTCCTCACATGCCTCGAAGATGTAAGTGGGCCACCCAAAGGGGGAGATCATGAAGAAACCTAGGAGGAGCAAGGGCCTCACTGATCCAAGATCAAAAGTATCCTAGACCTTAGACTGTCACTTGTTGCCCCAATCAAACTAGGCAACTTGGAAGTAAGAAGTGATCCTCTTGGAAGTCTCAAGTCAAGATGGGACATGTAAAGACTGAGATTTGTATCTAAGAACTTCTCCCACGAAGAGAGCAACACACCTCTAGTCAGGGTATTGAAAGAAATAGGAGCATGTTCCCCCCTAATCCCAATAAAGGCAGTGGAAACGGCCAGGGATCTCATAGTAGAAAGAACATTTAAAAATTAGATGCAACTCCATCTCTAGTCTCTATAGGTTGCAAAGTTGTAAAGTCCTATCTAGGTGTGGTATGTAGTGATCAGTTTCTATCTAAAGTCTATCGGATCTTACTTGAAATTACCCCAGGGGGATCCTAAGAGAATCCCTCCAACGTCTCCACATGTATAGGGGGTGAGTGATGAGGCCAACCTGCAACTCCAAGAAATGCTCCAAGTAAAAAGCCATCTTTGTGCTGAGGTGGTCCAGTGGTGCGATCCAGGTAACCTCGACATCCTATCTATAGATGCCCTCCAAGATGGCTTGATTAAGATCCTTCTTAGTAGGCAAGAGGTAGCCTGGTGTGTCTAAAGAGTACATGAAAGGGGTAGGTAGTCTAGAGAGATGGCCACCAACTAGAGAAGATAGGATGCCTCTACGTACCACTCACGAGCCCATCTAGAGGTACAAACTCAGATAATGGCCTCAAAAGAACAAATTGTCAAGTAGGGGTACCTGCCTCTCCTGGATGTTGAATCCCTAAAAGTATTAAACTCTATGTAGGAAAGATACTAGACAAAAGATGACCTCAAGGCATAAAGGATGGATCATGCGCTTGCATCAAATGATGTTGACTCTGCCTGAACAATGGGTTGTGAAACCGTGCACTTGTATCGGATTATGCACTTGAGAAGAAGAATTTGGACTCTCTTAGTCTTGACCTAGTCACTCTATAGCAAACTTGATTCCCAAATCTATGAACCATAGAAAACAGTATGTTTGATGATCGAATTCAGGAGGTGTAGCTTCGATGAGATGTCCTAGAATTGGTTTTGAAAAAACTAGCATTCAAGGAAGGGAGTTTTACCCCTTGTTGAGTCGTGGTTGGAGGGGCTTACGCATGTTGAATGAGGCCCCCCAAACTATAAACCTTATTCGACACTAGTAGTACCCTTGATACTATCAGAGAATCAATGAGATGTGTGAAATCTTCCCACCACAGTCTCGTAAAGCCACACTACATCAAACACTAGAAGATCAAGTACAAGGTGCAAAGTCACTCAAAGAGTAAATGTCTAGACACAACATCAAAGGCCTTCCAAAAGTCAACAAAGCAGCAATAGACTTTCAAGGACCTTTGTTTAGCCTCCTCAATAATAGCCCAAAGAGTGAATATGTAAACCACTATTTGGTAGTCTCTCTTGAAGTCAGCCTGGCTTCTAGCTCTCTATCCATGTATCTCCATCCAGTTGTCATAGAGCAACAATTTGGTCTAATCATTATTTTTTTTAAACTTTGAACGTCAGTGCTAAATTCATGGTCCTATCTATTTGATAGTCTCACCTGAAATCAACCTGGCCTCTAGCTCTTCATCCATGTCTCTCAAACCAATTGAACGAGTAAAGATCAAGCAGGGTGGCATAAATTTTAGTGAAGGTATGGCCAACCATGAAAGCCCTATAGTTATTGGGATCTAAAGCATCACCAGACTTGTGTATCAGAAGAATATGGCATAGAAATTAGAGGAGGCCAAGAAGTGCTGTATAGATAGGACCATGAATTTCACACTGAAGTTCAAAGTTTTAAAAAACATAATGATTAGAACATGCAGTTTCTTTATGACAACTTAGTTTTCACACCTTCCTACACATTGTTCCTACTTTTGAACTACAGCGTAAAATTGGTTAACAGTTAACTTTTTGTCCTAACAATTTGGCCAACGATTCACTTTGTATCGGAGTCAATGTAAGTAGTCAAATACACAATGCAACATAAGAATATATCATTGCCAAAAGAAAAGTAACTAATAGAAAGCTAACCAATATGGAGGTGGTCATAAGAAAACCTAAGAATAAACATAAACTTTATAAACTAATATTTATCACTTATTATGTACTGGTCAGTTAAACATATATGGTGTTCTGAAGCATATATATCACAAGCATGATCTAATGTAGTACTCGTCCACAAATCTGGCTGTATAGAAGAACAAATCCTCAAATACACAGAATTTAGGCCATTTA
Source organism: Picea sitchensis (assembly GCA_010110895.2). Taxonomy (NCBI): domain Eukaryota; kingdom Viridiplantae; phylum Streptophyta; class Pinopsida; order Pinales; family Pinaceae; genus Picea; species Picea sitchensis. The sequence goes on along the minus strand of SNQJ01S0067222.1, from coordinate 37,968 downwards.
TGGAAAAGCCATTACACATTGAATGTTTATCTGGAAGTAGGATATCTTGTTATTTTATGATTTCTGGTCCTTATTGAATTGTAAGTTATATTTTTGATATGCATAAATTGCTCAGCATGCATTCATACAATTTAGTTCTATGCAGATTTCAACACATGCATATATTTTTACTTCACCAGTTCATTTTTCAGAATGCTTGGATAAGATTCCATCTAAAGCATGTATAGTTGAAGAACCTTGTTCCAAACAAACCTAAACCTACAAGAAGAGAGAAATACATGATGCACAGCCATGTTGGATCAACCAACCTCTACTGTAATTAAATGATACAAAGTCTTGTAAGTCCAAATACAGAGAGATATCAAAAGAACTAGCAGTAAATGAAGCTTGTGTGCAGAGAAGAAAAAGCACTGTGGCAAGCTCTAAGTACTCCGGATTTGACAAACCTCTAGTGCAGAAATGGTTGTCTTAGATTTTGCCAAATCGTAAAGGTTTGTCTCTGTCTTGAACTTGAACTCTACTCTGTAGGCAACCATATCAGAATAGGAAATAATCAGTATATGATTCAGTTCCAATCAGTAGGATTTTCCAGTTTATTGACATGCTCGTTACAGGTGACCAAAAACTTTAGCAAGAACACCAGGTTTTGTGCCATGGTTAGTACATTATGATGATATAAATCTTTCAAATCATGGAAAAATTCTCATACATAGATTACTTTTATAAAGCAAACCCAAAAGGAAATCAGTAGCCCTGTTTAAATGACTACATTCAGTCAAGTTGATATGTCATTAATGATTAAAAAAGATCTGTCATAGGTATTTTTAAAAAGGGACATAAGCTATGGACGTCACTGCAATAAGACATGATTTTCTGGAGTCAAACATGAAAAACAAATAATTGAAACATGACATGAAATCTTATTCTGTAAGTACATGGTTACTGCTGTAAATATCCATGAGACTCGTGGTTCAAGAAATGTGATTCTCTTCTTGAAATAAGAATAATATGCAAAATTCAATGTAATAATACATTTAATCAGATTGATCTTTTATCCATAATTACATACTATAAATATGTTAAAGGTATATTGAAACGTTGGTAATTGTGAGATGGACAAAAGATAGTATGATGTATCACATGGTTGACCAAATAAGGAATCTCCAACTTATGAGTAAATAAAAAATGGACAAAAATGTTATCCATGAGAAAATTTCATAAAAGTTCCATGGCACCCAGAACACCTTGTTAAAAAACAAAAGCTATGACAACAAACTCAATGCAAGACTAGTAATACCACTTCACGGACGTAAACATCTTACCTTGAAATAAAGATGAACATTAGCAAGATAAGAACCAGCTCACACAATCTACAACTGGAAACTGCAGATCGACTACCCTTAAAACATCCTAGGAGAATAGAATATGCAGAAAATGCAAACGAAATGGAATTGAAAACAAGCAAGACATGTCTAAGGTGCTTCGCTACAAAAACATTTGTTACAAATATCATATACCCAATAACATCTTTTAGTAGGGCAAGCAATAACAAACATCCTATGTAACAGGACCACATTACATCACTATTAAACAATAAACCTTTAAATTACGTCCAACATGCCTCCTTGCTCTTAGTGGGCAGTAGCTTATTTTTCAAAAAAAAGATAAATAAACTATAGCTAATTCAAACATGAAATATGTTAAAAAACAAAGTAATAATTGCACCAAACGGAAACATGACTCTTTTGGAATACATCTCAGATGGCAGCATCGGATGGCAAATTGACAAAACAATTTTATGATTGAATACTATGAAAGGAACTCAAAGAAGACTCAAGCTCATGAAACTTTTAACGGATCTATTTATGACCAAAGTATTTCTTTTTAACCCACAAGAAAACTAAGCCCTCGATAACCTTGTGATTGTGAAACATATTCAAATGAGAAAATGTTCCAATTATTCTTGAAAAACAATACTTAAAAGGATCCCTCTAAAATATTATTCACTAAGAACACGATTCAACGAGACCTGACTCTACCAGGCCTGACCCAAACAATCTTAACTCTACCGGGCATGATTGAACTGTATGTATCTCAAATGAGATGATTCCACCAAACTGCAAATCTCACTCGCAGATGTAAAGAATTATTAATGCTGTAGCATGATTGATCACTTTATATACATATAAAGACAGTATCATTGACTGAATTGCTAGGACAGAAAGTTAACTATTAACCACTCTTACGCTGTAGTACAAAAGTAGGAACAATATGTAGGAAGGCATAAAAACTGAATTCTCATAAAGCAAATGCTTAATCTCCTGTCCGGCAGATAGCTAACATTGAATGAAGGCATGTGATCGAGCTAAACTGCGTAACGATGCTGTGATGTGTGTTTCATGCTGTTATTCCTATCATGTCCTATAGAAGGAAAATAATGCAATAAACAAAACAAACAAGATGCATCAGAAGTGTTGCCGTCCTTATACACACTTGCAAACGTGGACTAAGTCTCAATCCACTTAGTGTGTCATCAGAGACACAATGCCTAAGTTCAAGCCCACTGTCACCTCGACTTGAACTCCTTCCGTCTAGGCTTACTCCTAGGGAAGCCAAGGGGGGTAGACCCTAGTTACTATGCGAGTTATCAGGTGAAATCTAGGAGTTAATTTTAGTTTGTTAAAGGTTGGGGGAAACTAGCCTATATGAGAGGCAGCAATGCAATGCAAACCTTCAATGCAAAAGCAGCCCTTTTCCCTAAGTCAACTAAGACTAGTGCCTAAGGTTGGGCAATGGGGTCAAATTAAGTTACAAGAAAGAGATCTAAACAAAGCAAAGAATAACTTTACAAATTAGATTAGATACAAAAGAGTTATAATTACAACAAATAAAGAATAGTTAGATGATTAAACAATATACAAAAGTACAACTACTTACAAATGAAATGAATCAAGCACTACTTAGATTTATTATTCCAATGAACTAACCACTTGATAGATTTTGCAGAAAAGCAAAGGAGAAAGCTCAAAGATATGTTCATCACAGTTATACCATGTGCAAACCAAGCTTGAAGTGCCCCAATGAAAGGTGCGCAACTTCAAGGAGGCAACTAGAAACACAAGTGCGCAACTTAAGAGGAACCAAGAGATGAAGGTAAAGCCACAAATGGACACAAGTGCGCAACTCAAGAGATGAAAGATAAAACTTGAAAGAGAAGCCTCCACAGGCACTAGTGCGCAACTTAAGATGAATTACTCAATCACAACAATGCTCAAATAAAATATTTGAAAGATAATGCTTGAAGTAAAGGTTACATAAAATAAAAGAGCATAAACCACTTAGATAAGATTAAGAATTTAAGGCTTAGATTGTGTTGAATAGATTTTAGATTTGAGATTAGTTAAGTTGCACTCCTAGGCTAGGTGACTACCCCAATACTCCTACTACTTTGGCCAAAAGGACCGCTAGGTGCTCAAGAAGCAAGGCAAAAAAGGCCTTACCCTAACTCCATAGGTCAATCTGGAAAACTTGGGTGTTCAACAAAGGGGACACCTAGTGTCGTGAGATCATCCCTGATCTAGCACCCCAAGTCACCTCCACAAGCCTCCTTTTTGGTGGCTAAAGTTGTAATAGTTGAGGGTGATCTAATTTAGCTAAGTAGATTGATCTCCCTAGAGCCTAAAATAGATTGATTAAGCAATTAAAAGATTACTTTTCTTAAAGGCTTGAGCAAATGAAATAACAAGTGCTTAAAAAAAATTATTCAAGAAAAGAAATGCCTCTAAGGGCTTAAGCAAGATAAAGAGATGTTTCTAACTAGTTAGATATTCACATGACCTAGAAAGGAAAACTAGAAGCATAAACCATTGAACTATCTAACAAACTAAACTAGCCTTACGATGTAGCATGGGTGGCAAAGCCAAGCCTCTTTGCTAGGTGTAAATAAAAGAATGCAAGAAAATAACTTAACTTCAAAAGCAACAAGTAAACATAGCCACACAACCTTGTCTTAAGGACAAGTGGAGCAACAAAATAAAAACTTATAACAGAAAATAAAATCTAAATCCTAGCCTTACGATATAGCATGGGTGGCAAAGCCAATCCTCTTTGCTAGGTGTAGGCAAAAGAAATAAAAAATTGCAGAAATTTAAATAAACTTGAGAAATGCAAGCCCTAGAGACTCTCTTGGGGCTTGCTTACAATGTGAGAAAGTAGAGGAGGAAGAGGGTATTCAATACCCTAGCTTAGGAGGTTACTCTTGAATGTTTTAGGGCCCCCAATGGGTTGTAGCACCTCCTTATTGGTTCGGACCTGCAACAAATCAGCAAGAAAAAGTTGTTGGAAAAGTTGCAAAAAAGACCAAAATCTTGGAAAATTTTCTGTTAGAACTGTTATCACACAGTTTGTAGTTAAGGTAAAAGACAGATGAAAGGAGGTCAAACTAGCGTAACTGAACCAATCCCACCACTGTCACCTGAATGGGATGGCTCTTTCTGTTTAGGGAGGTGAGGCCCAGAGGAGACGTCCCCGGTGACCTGGGGTTTTGAGAAGGCAAAAGGCTTTAAGAGCTAAAAGATAATTTCCCCCCTCACAAGTCACCACTGATTAGAAAGTCTGGCTTATAGCCAATAAAGATAAAAGTAACTAGAAGTGTACCTGCCCGAGACAAAGCAACAAAGAAACTGTACATGTGCAAGCTCACTTGTTGGTTAGTACTTCATATAATCAATGACTTTCTGATAATAAGCAATTGATAAAAAATATTATTGTCGAAGTAAATCAATGTTTATACAATAGCAATGATTACAATATTACTTCACAATAAATGCTAATGGCAATCAATGTAATAATATCAACACTTTAGAAACAACGCCTTAACCAACCATTCAATTGCTTCAAAGATGAAATAAATGTTGCATATAGGTGTTTATAGCATAGAAAGGTGACGACAACAATAGGGTTAGTAAAATTAGTCTAGGCTAGGGTTAGTAAGAGTTAGAGATTGTTCAAAGTTTTAGAAGTTTGTGTGATCAAGGTGCTCAACAATGGAGGTCTTAGATTAGTGCCTTGTTTGGGTAAAATGTAGTCAAAAGGGCTACAAATGTTGAAGGGTCGTGATGATTATGATAGGGCTAGAGACAAGAGGGTTTGATGCCGACGTGTTGCTAAAGCAAGGCTCCGACAAGTCAAACCCTAGGGGAGACGGCTCACCAAGGTGTAGGTGACCTAGGCCTTAGTGTGTCTTCCTCCTTCCCTAGCTCAAAAGACAATTTTAAACGGCTAGCTTGAGCAAGAAAAGTTATGGCTGAAGACAAGAAGGTTAAATGTTGAGGTGTTGCTAAAGCAAGGCCTCAACAATGAAACCCTAGGGGAGAAAGGCTCACCAAGGTGTAGAAACCCTAGGCCTTGATGCTTTCCCCTCCTTCTTCAACTCATTGACAAGAATAAAATGGCTAGGCTGGAAGAATAGGGTTAGAGTGTTGTTATGGCAAGGCTCTATCTAACTTCAGCAAAACCAAAAGGCTCTTTACTTAGTAGGGACATGAGACAAGGACCTTAGCATGTGCTTGTCACCTAGGGTTTTAATTCAGCAAATTATAATAATAAATGCAAGTAAACAATACTTTAACCATTCAATCAAGAAGGATTTCAGAAATTCACTTATGGAAAAGCCACAATATCCCTCAAGGAATGAGGGATATTGAGTCATATGGAAATTGCGCTAGGTCCCTATAGGCTTTTTTTAAGTTTTAGTCAAATAATAAATTTCCCGCAAAACGGAAATTTTTTAATGTAAAGTCAATAAATTGTAAAAATATGGCATCAGTCATTGTCAAATGCCATGTTTGTGCTCGTTTTCTAAGCCAGAGCACCCTTTAGACCCCTATTCCCCTTCTGTCTAAACAAAAAAGTGATTCTAATCACTCAAAAATGTATTTCTCTCGAAAAAAGACAAAAAGGGGTCTTTTAATTAAATTCCCTAAAATTTAGGAGAATTGCTAAAAGTTAGGAAACATGTAGGGGACATGTTTTTCCTCCGTTTTCAGTCAACTCGGAGCAAGGACGAGTTCACTAGAGAGGAAGGTGACTTGGTTGATGATGTGTACAAGGGAGATGATCCCAAGGCTAGGACTCGACCTTCCCTTCTAGGTGGCGCATTTGCAAGAGGGGGCGCACATCCCAATGTGGGAACTCGCCCTCACACTATACTTCCACTCCACCTCACTCCTATTCGCTCTCACTTCACTCCACCTCCACCTCCACCTCCACCTCCACCTCCATCACTCCACTCCACCTCACTTCGCTTCGCTTCATCTCTCCTTTACTCTATGCGCATCTCCTCTTCCACATGCGCATCTCCTCTTGCACTTGCACATCCTCTCATGGGAATTGTCACCCGAATTGTAATAAATAGAAGGCGATCCCTCTCCATTTACCTAGTTAGAGTTTGGGCGACCTTGTTGTATACTGTTGTAATATCTCTCTTGTATTGGAATAAAGAGACTTTGGASGTCAATCTATTAGTGTTTGGTGCTCATGTGTGGATGGATGTTGGATACAAATTGAGGTGATGTTGCTCTAGTTTGATTTCTTGCATTTATTTATTGTGTAATTTGGCTAATCGTAAGGGTATTGTTATCTAATTAGAGTGGATTCTTTAGCTTGTTTGCTTTTTAATCCATTTGTTTACTTATATTTGAAGCTTGTATTGCATATATTGTTTTTGTTTAAACTAATGTGCAAATGAGGTTTCTTGTGTAGGAAACACCAAGTTTACAAGTATTTGCAAGTGTTCTTTGTAGCATGCAGGATCCAATCCTTGGAGAAACAAAGGAGCTAGTTTGCATCTAGTGATTGTCCAAGAGTTCGAAAGAAGACGTCCTCCCTCTTCCTCACACCAAAGGGACCCCATAGCCCTAAGAGTTCCACGCTCAAGCGAAGGCTCCAAAATCAGAAAATTTCTTCTTCCTTTCTCTTTACTTTCTTGCATGTTAACTAGATTCGATTTAAAAGATTAATTTTAGCATCTAGTATTGCATGCATAAAGTCTTAGATCTAGTTTCAATTCTTTCTCATTTAAAAGAGTAGATCTAAGCTAGTTTTGTTGCAATTTTCTATAAATTTTTATCTAAATCTTAAGGTAGAAAGTTGCTCTAGTTTGCATTGTAGATCAAGCTAATTAGGAGTTTTATGCTTGCTGTTTTAGGACAGCAAACAAAAACACCTAAAAAAACTTAGTTTAGGCTCATTTAAAGCTTTGAAAAACCTCTGAAAAATTGCATTTTTGCATAAGAAAAAAATCAGAAATTTTTGGTCAAGTTTTCCAAGTTTTATTTTAGTTTCCTAAATTGTTTTTCATCATCTTCTAATCATATTCTTTGCTGGTTCTTTATTAGCAGGTCCATCAAAAGCAAGGGGAAATTTTGGCGAAATTGAAGCTAACATGAAGAAAATTGAGCCCAAGTTGGAACCCTTGAAGACCAGGACCTTCAGAGAACCTATTGTAATAATTTATTTTAGTTTGATCCATTATATAAGGGTCCAAAGTTTCAAAAAAGAGAAAAGGGAGAACTCAGTTCTCGATTGTAATAGGCTTAATAAAAGCGGGCCCTTGGAGCCCAGTTTCTTCATCCCCATTAGGGGGATTGGTGTCTTGTGTGCTTGTCTTTTCTTTATTTCCTTGCAATTCTTATTATATGATCTCACAAACACACATAAGCATAAGGAAATCAATCATACACAGCACTCAAATCTTCCATGCACATAAGCTTAAAAGTAATTTCAATCTTTAGGCATGATAAGCTTAGATTTAATTTCTTGCTCTCAACAATAAATCTTGCAAAGCTTTATTTTCTAGATTCAATTTTTCAAAGTTTATTTGTTTTTCAAAGTTTAGAATAAACCTTCCCTGCAATTACCGGTGTATGCTCTGAACCCTTGCGAGCCTAGCTCGATCATGGGATTCCTCAGAACCGGAGTTGTTTGTGCAGAGTAGTTTAATTAGGGAAATCTCAATAGTTGCTACCTTAATGCGCGGAAAAACACCTAAGGGGAGTGTGTGAAGTCAGACGAGAACTTTGAGATCTAGGTTCTCCCCGTGTTGGACATCCGGCACCCTTAGTGAACTTACTGGTGAGGCCCTGGGGCTTCGGTAAGTTCTCCACAAGTTTTCAAACAAAGAGGTAGCCTCTAAAGAGGCCACACATCTCTCATTAATCTACTTTCAATTTAACCTTAATAAAACACGCATTCAACAACTGCCCACGACACTTTTAAGACACTGGTTCTATGGATATATCTTTATGTATGTGAGCAGTATATTTCATTCATATGTGATTGTCTAACGAATTTATCAATCTTCCAGAACTTGTATCCTACTTGGTTTATGCATGTATCTTTATGGACAAATGCTTTATATGAGTATCTCATCTGATGAATGATAAATGTTGAATGCTTATGTTTTGTTTGCAATAAACTCCTAGAAATAGTTATTTTGCTTAAAATAGTTTAAACAGCCTTAGTATTTCCGTTAGGGACTACCCCCCTTGGCTTCGCTAGGAGTTGGCCTAGATGGAGGAGTTGAGGATGAGGTGACAGCACCTTGACTCGAGACTTGCCCCCAAGGACACACTAAGTGGATTGAAGATTTCTTCCACGATAGCCCAAGTGTGTATAAGGCGACAACAAGTCCAAAATGAAAATATCGACTACATCGGGGAAAATATCGGAAAATGTCGTAAAGACGAAAAAAATAYAAAATTATTCAATTTTTTCAATTTTTTAAATATCTAAAGCATCARCAACATCAAATAAATGCATTTCCATATAAATATGAAAAGGGAACTAATATATAAGATGTATAAGATGYCTAGTAAACTCGTATACATCACAGATCTGTTGAAATATTGTAACTGCAAAGAGTATTCTATTTATTATTGATGTATTATTCATTAGATTAATCCCCTTTTGTGGATTAATCTAATGAATAAGAGAGAGAGAGAGTGGAGCATCACTTGGGAGAGGACTTTCTGTAGTGTTTGGCTTATTCTCTTGGCATTGTATTGGCTATCTATATTAAGGAAGTTTTTGCTGGGTTTTCTCCCCCATGAGGGTTTCCCAGGATAAATGATGTGTCTCTTGTGATTGTGTATTTCTCGGTGATCCTATCTATGCTATGGTTATCTAGTAAATTGAAAAGAAACCTAATAATAGATTAAACCTTAACACAGTATCAGAGCTAAGCTGAAGAGAGCATCTTTCACAAGAAGAAGAAAAACGTCATTGTTGTTGTACATGAAAATTAGGGCTTTTTAATAAAGAGGAATTTCAGCCCAAAATTCATCTAGAAAAGTGCACCCTAGCCCAAGGAACTCTTTGGCACCTTCAGCGCACCTTTTCAATGGTTAGATCTCCCAAAAAGTGAAACCCTAGTTTTCACTTGTACCAAAAGTACCAAAACCAGTACCAGAAGTACCAGTCCAGAAATCCGTTGATCAAGTTTGAGGGGGTAAATTTTGGATTTTCAGAAATCTGATTGCACCAGCTTACTCGCCTCAGCTCAGCACATCTAACCCCTAGATCAGAATTTCAAAATTTGAAGTTTGAAAAATTAGGGTTTCCTCATAAAACCCTAAGTAGCAGTTGCAGTTGCAGTTTCAGAATCAGTTGCAGTATCAATTGCAGTTGGAGTATCAATTGAAGTATCAGTTGTAGTACCAGTTGCAGTCACCCTTGAAGTTTTTAAGAGTTGATAATTATTACCGCCACTACCAGATGGTACCACTACTTGCAAATGCTATCAGAGGTATGTACTCACATATGTTTAAATTGTTAAGCTTTAAAGAGTATTTGCAGGAGAAGGGGTCTCTTGCCATAGATCCAGAAGGATCTCAAGATCCAACACATTCAGAGGAATAATGCAACCCAGGTTTGATTATTCTGATATGCATCTATTTGATATGACATTACTTTGATCTAGGTTGCATGTTGAAGCTATGACCATCATACTAACCTTTGGTCAAAATTTAAGTCAAGGTATTAGATGGATTAAAATTGAAGATCATAGAGTTTATTCTCTAACCCAACCTTCTGTCAAGATAGCATATTGTCTTAGCACAGAAGACAGGTTGAAGAAAGCACTTGTCATCTTGAGTGAAGGAGACTTGGAAGAAAAGCAACACACTCATTCTTGAAGACAAGACTCCAGGTTCCAGGTTTGATTGATTAGGTTGATAAGATTCAAAGTTGCAGATGACAAAGTTGATAACTACCCCTTTACAAGTAAACACTATAGTTGAGGTAGCAGTGTTTGAAAAGTATTATGTTTGGTAGCATGTGAGCATATTGAGATAAATGCTTAATGTAATCATTTACCAGATACAACTAACATCTCCTCTAGGAGAAACTTCTTGTGTTGATTCCAGGTTACCATGGAGGAATGTTTGATCACAACACTAGAAGAGTGTTGACCTCATTTCGTATTTGTATTTCTTACTTTTGATCTTTGCTTCAGACAGGTCACAAGTGATAGCTCTAAAGGAGCTACTGTGACAATTATTCGTGTTATTGTCTTATCTACTATTATCAAAAGAGTATTATTCTTGCTTGTTGTTTTGTTGACCTTGTTTCAGGTCACAAGTGATAACCCTGAGGAAGCTATAGTGAAAGTTGCAGAAGGCAACATATTAGATGAGACATGAAGCAAACTATGCACATGACCATATACCCTCATGTACCAAAGAAGATGAAGAAAAAGCTATCTTTTGAGATTCAGAGTATCTCATATGAAGATTGATTGTAAGGAGCAGAAAGCTCCAAAGATGACCGAACATTAGAACAAGAACTCACAACAGAATTGTTCAAAGGTTAATGAAGCCACCTTGACAGGAAGTAGAACTCGTTTGAAGCCTGACTCAGTCTTTCATACTTAGACTTGGTATTCAACACCAAGTATACCCTGTAAGAGATGATGAAGTCCTTATAGGCTCAGAAGAAATCGAGAGTAAGTCTGATCTCAAAATGGATCAGATGAAGAGACAACTTCCAGGACTGGGAGACAAATGTCACGAGAAGACTAGATCGTAGCTTCAGAAACTTCTAGGAGATATGAAATCTACTGGGAAGGTTCCCTTGTTTCAGTAACAGAGAAGGAAGCCAGTCAGAAAGACTAGGATATGGATTCTTCCGTGAGACTAGAAGAGAAGTCAGCACTGACTTCCAAGATTGATCTATACAGATCAAGCATGTTGCAGATGTACAAAGCCTGATGTGTGTCTAGAGGATTCTCCCAGCAAGAGGGAGAAGACTATGACGAGACACTTATTGAAAAAATGGTTCCAGTATTTATGAAGACAACCAGAACAACCATGATTCATATATAGTATGAGATGCAGGGGGAGCAATCCCCATATTTAAAATTGAGTTGCAGTTTGTGCAGTACATTAGTTGGGTCATGGAGACATAACTACAATGAAAGATAGAGTTACCTCCATGAAAGAAGAAGATCTACCTTCAATATCAGTTATTGAGCCACTCTCAGTTTCAGATGAAGTTGTTGTCGTGATATAATAAGAGGAGCTACTCACAAATTTCAGCAGCCACAGTGAGGATGAAGCAATCATTCTCAGCCTCAGAGTTGCTGCAGATGCAGAGTCCCAGTACGAGAAGGAACAGTTGCAGAAAAAGTAGAGGACATACTCCCAGACAAAGAGGCGGATAGTGCTTTGCAGAAAGCACATAAGAGCTAGCACAAGATTGTGCAGGTTGAGTTGCAGTGGAGCAAGTGTACCAGATTGGTACAAAGTGATGTGAAAGATTTGACTCGAAGTTAAAGATAGAAAGACTCGGGTCTGCAAGATGAAGAAGGTTTTGTACGGATTGGAGCAAGCTCCTAGAGCTTGGTATGGAAGGATAGATAGTTTTCTGACGAGTTTGGGCTTTACCAAGAGTAAAGTTGATTCTAACCTCTACTTCAAGGTTATGAATGATGAGCCAGTTATATTGTTGTTGTATGTGGATGACTTATTCTTAACTGGAGAAAAAAAGCTCATCACTGAATGTAAGAAGAAGCTCGCTGCAGAATTTGAGATGAAAGACCTTGGCCTAATGCACTATTTCTTAGGTCTTGAGGTATGGCAGAGCCCAGAGAGGATCTTCCTTAACCAAGGGAAGTATGCAGTTGAAATCCTGAAGAGATTTGATATGTTGGAGTGCAAGTCCATGAATACACCCATAGAAACAAAGTTGAAGCTCCAGGTCGACACTTTGTCAGAATTGATTAATGCTACATTGTATAGACAGATCATTGGATCGCTGATGTATCTGACGAACACCAGACCAAATATTTGTTTTGCTGTGAACACTTTGAGTCAGTTTCTAGTAGAACCCAGACATGTTCACCTAGTTGCTGCAAAACATGTGATGAGGTGTCTTAAGGGTACATTAGATTGTGGTCTCAGTTATGATGGAGATCATGACTTCAGACTAAGTGGGTACACTGATTCAGATTGGGCCGGAAGTGTCTCTGACAGGAAGAGCACTTCAGGATGTTGTTTCAGTCTAGGGTCAGCCATGACTTCATGGCAGAGTAGGAAGCAATCAAGTATTGCTCTCAGCACGACAGAAGCAGAATACATTGTTGCATGTTCCGCCAGTTGTGAAGCCATATGGCTTCGAATGTTGTTGACAGATCTACTTGATCTGGAGATGGAAGTCACTATGATTCTATGTGATAACCAAGTTGTATAAAGACGATGGAGAACCATGTGTTCCATGATGAGTCGAAGCACATAGAGATCCGGTATCACTTCACTCGTGATATGATGCAGAGAGGAGCTATAAAACTCCAATATGTGGCACAGTTGAACAAGATTGCAGATGTGTTGACCAATCCTCTATCTCGTGTAAAGTTTGAGCACTTTCGAGATAAGCTTAGTGTAGTCCGAAAGGACCTCCCTCGAAAGGGGGAGTAGTGTTGTGATGTCAGCTTCATGCTGATGATATGCCAGCTTAATTGTTGTGATGATCATCCTAGTGTTGTCCTAGTAATGTACATTACTAGTAATGTACTAACATTACTAGCGACTCCAATATTCGGCTCTTGCTCCTTTGCTCTCCAAACCCCAAAATTTGTTTGCAAAATGAGACTAAAAAACCCAAAAATCACTTCTAAAATACCACTTCCTGCGGACTCTACGGCATTTACCATCGACTCACGATATTATTGCCGAAAAAAAATGTCGCGATTTTTTCCGACAATAATATCATCGACCCTGAATTTGGTGATAATATCATGATGTCGGCGATAACATCACAATGTTGGTAACACTGATACAAAGTACTCTGGAGAGTGGCCTTGAATAACTGCGTCCATGGGGTGTAATACTAGGTGACATCAACCTCCTTGTGGTGGTGATGGTCGACACTGAAGAAGTAGGACCACTCCTAACATCCTTGGCCAAAGAACCTGTAATGTGAGGAAATAAACTATTAATGCATCTCTAAGTATGTGTCATGCGTAAACAACATTACCAAGTAGCTCAGATCCTCCTAGAAGCCCTCAAAGTAGCACAACATAGAGTGTGGGAGGTATGAGCCAGGGAACAATGTCAGATCGTCCTAGTGTTGTCCACCTGAGTCGTTGTGGGGCGCTTCACCCCTCTAGTACACTAGAGTGGAAGAAATAAGTGGCCAATATGGGTACCTGTTATAAAAGAGCTTTGAAGTAGATGTCATCTAAGAGAAAGGACCTCCCTAATGTAGAAGGCATGGCACTATTGATCAAGGTATATGAATATTGTCGATAAAGATTAGTCAAATCCCCATAGATATAATGAAACCTCCCTCTAATCTCATAATAGACAAGGCGACTAATTATAAAGTGCCCTTGAGTTTCAACCTCAACCATAGAGAAAAGTATGCATAATTGTTCTGCTCTAAGTAGATGATCAAATTTCAACCCTCCACTGGTGTGAGAACACTCGAAGTTAGTAGAGGAAAATGAAGCCCATATAGAAAATGAAATTGAAGGTAGGAAAGTTAAACAATAAGCATGTAAGTATCTAGACAAAGTTCTTAGAGTGAAAGGCCAACTCAAAACTCAAAGGCCAAAAGGGTCGATCTAGGAAGATGTCGATGAAGTTCCTACAAATAAACCCCTAATCGCAGCATTAATTCACCCCTGTGGGGGGAAGGAAGTGGAGAGGGGCCTCAAGAGAGATCACGTAAGGATGGAGTCAATCAATAAAAATCCCCACTACCTCAAAAAGTGATCATGCCTCCTAGAACCAACAAGGACAAGAACTGACTGAGGGATGAAAGTCTCTCAAAGGAGCAAAGCACCAAGTTGGGGTATCTCTCACTTCTCAAAGAGGATCCTACTATCCACCCTCCTCTGTGGATAGGGATGATATGCCCAAACGTTGTCTTTAGGGTAAAGCGTATATGCACCAAACTCTACTTACTAGAGAAAGGTCCATTTGCACCGAATAAGACATTGGAGCATGATATTTTGGACCCTCTTCATGCAAGAACACTTTGTGTGACAAAGGTTGGACCATCAAATCTTTGATCCATATAAAATAATGGACTTAGTGAGGGCATCAAAGATCTTCATCTTTAAGACCTAGAAATTAAGATGGAAGCTTTCTCTCACATGCAAGGATTAGGAGGCCTACCCATTATAAACCCATGGCTGGGTTGCAAGGTTCATACTAAAAGTGGGATCTGTGAGAAGGACCCCTAGATAAGAACAACAAATGGTAATCTCCACAGGTTTCCCCTGAAAGGAAATGATATATATAAGAGCCTCACTAGTTGTATTAAAGATCATGATCTTGGTTTTCCCAAGATTGATTGTTCGTTGCTCAAGATCACAGAACCTACCCATAACCTAACGCATCAAGCTACCTCTATAACCCGTCTAGAGTGGAAGCCAACAAGACCACATCATCTACAAATAGGAAGAGTGAGATAAGGACATGGTGAAGTAGACAACCATCCTTTGCATGAGTAGAAACTTTGATGAACCATTCCACCTCATCAATGTAAATCCTGAAGAGTGGGGGTGAGAGGAAACCCATGTTTGATGCCAATAATAATATTCCTAATATTCTTCGAGAGGAAATTTGTCAACCCCAATCTCATAAAACCACATTATAGCAAACACTAGAAGATCAAACATCCTCAAGGTACGAAGCCACTCAATGAATAAATGTATGGGAACAATGTCAAAGGCCCTCCAAAAGTCAACAAAGTAGTAGTACACCTTCAAGGACCTCTGTTTAGCCTCCTCAATAATAGACTAGAGAATGAATATACGATCCACAATGTTGTAGTCTCTCCTAAAGTTAGCCTAGCCTCTAGCCCTCCATTCATGCCTCTCAAATCAGTGAGACAAGTAGAGATCAAGGGTTGTGGCATAAAGTTTTGTGAAGGTATGACCAATCATGATAGTCATGTAGTTATTGGGATCGAAAGAATTGCCCAACTTGTGTAGAAGAAGAATGATATACTAGGACCAAGAAGGGGGAAATTTGGAAAACACAGATGGAATCGACAACGAAACTGACACTCGAGGGTGACGAGTCAGGACAAAGGCACGGGTCGGGGTCACAGGCAGAACTGAAGGTGTGCGGCGTCACAGAGAGGTTTTAGTTCGTGGGTATAGTATTTTCCAGTTTTTGTTTTTTAAACAACCACACGCGAACCTCATGAAAACCTAGCCGAATCTCAACAAATTTAGGATAATTTGCGTACGGAATCGAGTTAGGGTTTGAATTCATGTTTGAGTTCCGCGAACTTGATCTATTAAGTTCGGGATCTGATAAAAAACGTCGAATTTCGAACTTGGAGCTTGAAAATCGGCGAACACGGTGACTAAGGCGGAGAGTGCTGGTGAGCAAAGATGTTAGATTTGAGGGTAGATATTTTTGTAGGTCTCTCGAGTCGAGAGTCAGTATTGAGGAGGATGCAGAGACACGGATTGATGTTTCAGAGGGAGCACAGCCTCAGGTGTCTAGTGCACCAGTTTCAAGGGTGACAGGGTCACCTTGCACAGCTTCAAGTTCACAGTCGCAGGGGGTTCAGGCAGAGGGTGCAGAGGCTTCAGGATCTCAAAGTGTTGGGATTAGATCTGAGGCAGAGACTCTTGGGCACAGAGATCTTACTTCTCCATTGGTTACTTCAGGGAAGAGGAAACCGAGATGGTTTCAACAAACCCTGAAGGAAGCCAAGGAGAATGTAGGAGAGCCCAAGAGACAATTCAGAGAGAGTAGAGCACCAGAGAGGCTTGGGTCTGTTGGTGTTTTGGTAGCTGTCAGAGGATCTTTCCCTCCTAGATGACCTTTCTTAGATGCGGAGAAGATTTTGGAAGCAAGAGATCCATTGGACAGATGTTGAAATATCCTAGAAGAGAATTCGGCTCAGAAGAATAAAGTATAATGAAAAGACACCTTCCCATAAGAGAAGTTGGCCCAACTAGAAGGACAAGAAGACTATAAATAAGGAAGCGCCTTAGCTCATTTGTTTACTCACTCACACTCTCCCAGCTACACAGAAGCAAGGCACAAGTTTGGAGGAGGTGACACAGTAGCTGCAACTGCACAATTTATTCTTGCTCAATGTTTTGGTATCTCTCTCTTGTGCGCTACTCCTTGAGGAGGTGCGCTACCTTTGTATGGTGTTGTTGTTGCAGTTGGGGTGGTATTTCTGGTTGAGCTAGCACTTGTGCTAGGATTTATCTGATTGGACTTGCTTTGTGAACAGAATCTATCTAAGAAAGGTTGTTGGGATTTTTTCCCCCATTTGGGGTTTTCCCAGGATAAATCTCTTGTGTTCTTTTCTGTCTCTTGTTTATGTTGCTACTGCTCAGTGCATGATATATATATGGTAATGGTAACAAAGTAAAATAACACTAGTAACACTAATGCTCTGTAAATAAGGAAAATCCAACATGGTATCAGAGTTGGTCACCTTCAGAACAGTTTAACCACTGGAAGGAAGATCGGTACAGTGGCACCTTGCAGCTACAATACTTTCTCAAGCTCGTTGAGCACTATCCCAAGGACGTTGGGAATAATTCCTTCACAGAGCAGTGCGCCCTAACCTAGCGCACCCCCTGAAACCCTCAACATGCAGTTTGGTGAAGTCCGAAAAATCGAGGTTTTCCAGTGCTAGGGTTTCTACCGACGAAAATGTCAACCAATATGAGAGTTGAGGATAGATTGGATGGAGCAGATAAATTCAGATCCTGGAAGCGCAGAGTTTTCCTCATTCTAGAAGAGAATGATCTATTAGATCACATTATGAAAGATCTTCCAAAACCCGAAGACGAAGAAGCAAAGGCAAAGTTCAAGAAGAATGAGGTCAAGGCCAAGAGGATCTTGACAGACTCAATCAAGGATCACCTGATACCCAATGTATCAAAACTGAAGACATTGAAGGAGATGTTTGATGCCCTAACCAGACTTTATGAAAGTAAGAATACCAGTCCAGACATATGCTTTGTAGTGAATACATTGAGTCAACACATGGTTGAACCTAGACAGGTACATTGGATGGCAGCAAAGCATATGTTAAGGTACCTTCATGGTACGGTTGGATATGGATTGAGATATATCTCAGGTGGAGATGTGAAGCTGTAGGGATATACGGATTTTGATTGGGCAGGGAGTGCAGTGGATCGGAAGAGTACTTTTGGATGTTGTTTTAGTCTGGGATCAGGAATGATCTACTGGTTGACCAGGAAGCAAACATCAGTGGCATTCAGTACATCAGAAGCAGAGGATATCGCAACAAGCGTGGCAAGCCATGAAGCAGTGTGGCTCCGAAAGTTTCTAGCTGGGATATTTGATCTAGAAATGGAGCCAACTTTGATACATTGTGACAATCAAAGTTGTGTGAAGCTTACCGAGAACCCTGTATTCCATGATAGGTCTAAGCATATAGAGATCAAATATCATTACATCTAGGACATGGTGGAGAGAAGAGTTGTGGAGCTCCAGTACATATCCACGGATGAGCAGATAGCGAACATTCTCACCAAGCCCTTGTCAAGAGTGAAGTATGAGTACTTCAGGGACAAGCTTGGAGTGTTGTTGAATGCCCACCCTCATTGAGAGGGAGGTGTGATGTTTCTTCTCATGCTGACTAACCCCTCTGGCCAAGGGTTCCCTAGATCAGTCATGTGAGGTGACTGAGGGGGTAATGCACTGTCGAACCTGTTGAGAGAAGAAACATCACACACATAATCGTAAGACTATGGCGGAGGCTGTGTGACTCCGGACAGTAGTTGTGTGCTACTTTGGTGGATGTGTTCCACTAGCTGAGGTTGTGTGACTCCGAACAGTAGTTGTGTGCTACTTCGGTGGTTGTGTACCACTGGCAGAGACTGTGTGTCTCTAGAGAGTAGTTGTGTGCTACTTCGGTGGATGTGTTCCACTGGCAGAGGCTGTGTGACTCCAGATAGTAGCTGTGTGCTACTTCGGTGGATGTGTTCCACTGGCAGATGCTGTGTGACTCCGGACAGTAGTTGTGTGCTACTTCGGTGGATGTGTTCCATTGGCGGAGGTTGTGTGACTCCGGACAGTAGCTATGTGCTACTACAGTGAATGTGTTCCACTAGCAGTGATTGTGTGTCACTGGACAATAGTTGTGTACTACTTGGCAGCAGTTGTGATATATTGGATGACATTGTAGTAGTTGTGTGCTACTAGTTGATTGTCATGGAGATTACCAAATCATTTGGATGTAGCTGTGTGTGCTACCGTTTGATCCCAGAGACTGTGCCTGATGATTCGAGCTACCGAAGGCAATGTAGCAACTGTGTGCCTGCTAACAAAGTGCAGAGTAGTCAGTGGACTACAAGATGAAGACATCGTGAAAGATGCCTCCCTAGCTAAGAGAGAGTGTTAGTGTTTTGGTAGTTGCAGGAGGATCTTTCCCTCCTAGATGATCTTTCTTAGATGCGGAGAAGATTGCAGAAGCAAGAGATCCATTGGACAGATGTTGAAATACCCTAGAAGAGAAGTCGGCTCAGAAGAATAAAGTATAATGAAAAGACACCTTCCCAAAAAAGAAGTCGGCCAAGCTAGAAGGACATGAAGACTATAAATAAGGAGGCGCCTTAGTTCATTTGTTCACTCACTCACACTCTCCCAGCTACACAAAAGCAAGGCGCAAGTTTGGAGTAGGTGACGCAGTAGCTGCAGCTACACAGTTTATTCTTGCTCAGCCTTTTGGTATCTCTCTCTTGTGCTCTACTCCTTGAGGAAGTGTGTTACCTTTGTATGGCGCTACTGCTGTAGCTGGGGTGGTATTTTTGGTTGAGCTAGCACTTGTGCTAGGGTTTATCTGATTGCACTTGCTTTGTGAATGGAATCTATCTAAGAAAGGTTGTTGGGTTTTTTTCCCCCATTTGGGGTTTTCCTAGGATAAATCTCTTGTGTTCTTTTCTCTCTCTTGTTTATGTTGCTATTGCTCAGTACATAATATATATATATATATGTGTGTGTGTGTGTGTGTGTGTGTGTTAATGGTAACAAAGTAAAAGAACACTAGTAACACTAATGCTCTGTAAATAAGGAAAATCCAACAGGGTCCTACTTGGCGATGATGACGAGCATCACAGAAGCAGAGCCAAAGACATTTGCACAGGCAGTGGACAAGCAGGTTTGGCGAGAGGCCATGTTGGAGGTGTATGACTCCATTATTCGCAATGATGTTTGGGAGGTGGTGTCGAGGCCAGAGGGGAAGTCAGTGGTGACTTCTAGATGGTTGTACAAGACCAAGTATGGCAACATAGAGAAACACGAGGCCCAGTTTTTGGCACGTGGATTCTCTCAGGTAGATGGACTTGATTTTGATGAGACATTCGCACCAGTTGTGAGATACACTTCCATTCGGAGTATTATTTCCATAGCGGAAAAGATGGGTTGGAGGACACATCAGATGGATGTAAAGACCGCATTACTCAATGGCTTTATTAAGGAGGAGGTGTACATTGAGCAGCCACAGGGGTTTAAGGTGTGTGAGAGAGAGTCTCACGTGTGCCTTCTGAGAAAGGTATTGTATGGTCTGAAGCAAGCTCCCAAAGCTTGGTATTCGCACATTGACTCATATTTGCTTCAGATGGGATTTGAGAAGAGCGATGTTGATCCTAACCTCTACTACATCATTAGAGGTGAGGACACGCTTATTCTCATTTTGTATGTGGATGACTTGTTCATGACGGGAGCGGAGCATCTCATAGTTGAGTGCAAGCAGGGACTTGCATCAGAGTTTGAGATGAGTGACATCGGGTTGATGCACTATTTCTTGGGCATGGAGGTATGGCAGGAGGAGGGTCACATCTTCCTAGACAGGGGAAGCATGCTGCAGACATTTTGAGCAGGTTTCAAATGGAGGACTGTAGGCCTATGTCAACACCCATGGTCACCAACTAGAAGAAGCTTAGCGCTTCAGATTCCCAGTCGATGGATGCTACAGGATATAGACAGTTGATCAGATCGTTGATGTATTTGGTCAACAATCGACCAGATATTTGTTTTGTCGTGAACACTCTCAGCCAGTACATGGTAGAGTCGAGGAGTGTCCACTGGATTGGAGCAAAACATGTTTTGAGGTACATTGCAGGTTCAATGGATTATGGCCTAGACTATGTCAGAGGGGATGGAGTGAGTTTGGTTGGCTACACAGACTCAGACTGGGCAGGATGTGCCATTGACAGGAAGAGCACCTCAGGGTGTTGTTTTGGGTAGGGGTCAAGGCTTGTTTCCTGGTATAGCCAGAAACAAAATTCAGTTGCTTTGAGTTCAGTCGAGGTAGAGTATATGGTAGGCAATCAAGCCAATTGCGAGGCGATTTGGCTTCATAAGTTGTTGGTAGAATTATTTGGTCAGGAGTTGCCTCTGACTGTCATTCACTGCGATAATCAGAGTTGTATCAAACTCTCTGAGAATCCAGTATTTCATGACAGGTCAAAGCATATAAAGATCAGATACCACTTCATCATAGATTAGGTTCAGTGATGGGCAGTACAACTTCAGTACATTCCGACTGACGAGCAGGTTGTAGATATTCTCGCCAAGGCCTTGCCAAGGGGAAAGCATGTCTACTTCAAAGACAAGATGGGCTTGGTGAGAAACACTTTCCTCAGTAAGAGGGAGTGTTGAGTTTTGGTGTACCTTGGGAAGTGGCCCCCTTGTGGTTTTGGGTCTCTAACCACAAGAGGGAAATACATTGGGACTATACACCTTATACTTTATGTCTAATTCCACTTTGACTTCACTTAAGTCAAAAAGTTAGAATTTTGTCACTTAAGGTAAAAGTGACATTTTATTCACTATGTGGGTGAATGAAGGGACATTAAGTGAACTTAGGAAACTTAACCCAAAGTGGGTTTTGAGTTGAGATTCTTTTGGGAAGATCTCAACCATGGATTAGAGATGGCTTGGAGTGATCCTAGCCATTCATCTTTTAGGTTTCCTTATGATGGTTCGAGAGGGGCACATAGGGCCAAAGGAGGCTCATTCACTCATTTGTTCACTTGGAGAGTTTGAGAGGAGCAATGGAGATGGGAATGGAAGCATTGTTTGAGGGAAGCTTCGGCGCCTCCATCCATGGAGGAACTATGGAGACTTAGACCCTAGTGGAAAAACTTGGCATCGGCAAAAACTCGGCAAGGGTCCTGAAAACATCGCCTCAGAAAAAATCGGAAAAACTCGGCAAACATTAAAAAATACATAATTTATTCATTTTTTTTCAAAATTTTAAACATTTTTCAATATATAAATCAACAACAACATCATATAAACAGATAGGCACATAAATATGGAGAAAGAACTGATATATATTATATAGTGGATGCCAAACAAAAACCGATACATCAAAGTCATTACTGAAA
>SNQJ01S0067222.1:0-16057 GCA_010110895.2 Picea sitchensis | reverse complement strand
ACCCTCAAAGAAGGCCAAGTAGGATAAAACAAACTTCTTCTTCTAAGTCAAGGTAACAATATTCTTCAAAGTTCTTGTACATACCATGTTTACATAGTTTCTATACATATCTTGCATATCTATTTCTTAGAAGATAAGATGTTTAAGTGAAACAATACCTATGGAAGAATAACAAGATAAGGATTGCTATCACGATGACTACAAGTCAAGCAATACACATGAAAAGATGAAGTACGTTGACAACCCTTGGTAACAATTCTTGTGGAAGCTATTATATAAGTAACAACTGCTAGATCAGCTGAAATCATAATCAAACTTGAAAGAGACCCAGAAGAAGTCAAAACAGAAAGAAGTCAGCGATCAAGTGGAAATTAGAAAAAGACTTGTGACACTTTGTAGAAGGCAATAAGGATGCAGACGGAAGCGTGGACTCTCTTAGATGGAGGGAGCTGATTACAGAATTCCAAAAGAAGAGCATGCATTCATGCATGAAGCAAGGATTAGGAGGGAGCTAATCCTAAATGATATGATCCATTGAGGATTATGAAGTATCTGTACATGTTCCAATTGAAAGTAGCAGCCATGATAAACAGCACGTGTTCAGTATGACTCTAGAAGAAGTCTTCTTCGAAAAAGAAGCCTTAAAGTATCCTTGGTTGTCCATCTACATCCACGATTTTATGATGAAAGGAATAAGTTGGAATCTTCAGGGCATATAGAAGAACCCATGGACCCAAGAGCTAAAGAGAGACATGAGGAAGAACATGAAGATTCCAAGAAAGAAAGAAAAGCAAGAACAACCAGTTATTATACCGAGAAACACAAGACTACCAGTTTGGTTTGAACCCACTAAGAAGCAATCAAGCAGAAGAAATGGAAGTTATGATAAAGAACAGTGTATGTAAGAAAATGTGAAAAAGGCTTATAAATGGAAGCATTGCAAGATTCAGAGTTTCTTCCAGAAAGGAGGGAGAAGACTATGACAACAACTTGTTCCAGTAAACCAGATATACCTCTTGTAGTATACATGGATTGGAATTTACATGTAAAAGATTGTTCTTCCCAATAAAGCAAGTGAGAAAGAAGCTTATACCAGAAAGAGACCCATGTATGCAAATATAAGAAGACCTTGTATGGATTCAAACAATTTGATGTAGAGTATCTCATATACATCAGAAGCTTGGTGAAAAATTTCTATGACAGAGATAGTGTATCAGAATAGTCACTCAGAAGTCTCGGATGATGGATTGCTAATCCATGGCAAACTCTCATGATGACAGAAGAAGTGTTACATGGATATGTTTCAGTTTGAGCCTTGCCACGATGTCATGAGCTAGTAGGAAACAGAAGTGTTGAATTCGACCATGATATATTGTAATGATCAGAGCTATATGAAGCCTTCAGAGAAAACCAGTGTTCCATGACAAATCGAAGTACATTGAGATCAAGCATTATATTCTTCGTGATGAAGTACAAAAAAGAGAAGTGGTTCTCCAATATATCTCCATGGATGAGCAGATAGAAGATATTTTGGTAAAGCCTTTGTCCAAGATGAAAAGTTTGTGTACTCAAGAAACAAGTTGGGGCTCGTGGAGACGAATCCCTTATTGAAAAAGGAAGAGATTACTCCCAAGTTGAGAGGGAGCACTGATATGTTATTGATTTATGGACAGTCATTTTTCAGTTTGAAAAATGGTCCAGGATGAGCAGTTCCTTTCCAAAGTGGTTTGAGATTTCTGACGGACAGGCATTTTCCAGTTCGGAAAATGGTCCAAATCGGACAGTCATTTTCGTAATGAAAATGGTCTAATAGATTGTTGATGTACCATAGACAGCGATTCCCCTTGTGGCCAATGTGGGGGAATGTTCTAGGACAGTCATTCTTCTTGGCAGTCACTCTGAGTAGTGGTCAAGCAGAATGGTCCAGTTTGTCGGGCAGTCATTCTTTCGAAGTTCACAGTTGTGAGCAGTTTCGAAGAATGGTTCGTTTTGGAGGTTGGTGCAGGTCAGTCATTTTCATTAGGAAATGGTTTGGACAGTCATTCCCTAGGGCAGACTCATTCTATCCAGGTTGCACTATGATTAGTGCCGAAGGAATGGCCCAGTTAGGTGAATGGTCCAGATTCAGCAATCAGGGACAGCCATTCCCTAAGGCAGACTCATTCTCTCCAGGTTACAGTATAATTAGTGTCAAAGGAATGGCCCAGTTAAATGAATGGTCCAGGCTCAGAAATCACGGACAGTTATCCTTCTATGCTTGAGAAGAATAGTCCAGATAGCCCATGGCTGATGTTTTACCTTCTGAGGCCAGATGCTCTTCCAAATCTTACAGATGTGAGTGGAAGAATGGCTCAGATGACTCAGTTTATATCATGATATTTGTTTATGCAAGTTGATATCAGATGATATGATTGTTGTGGAGACTGTATATCTCTGGACAGTAGATGTATGCTACTGTGGTGGATGTGTTCCACTGGTTGTGACTATGCGCCATTGATTACGTAGCCGTGTGCTACTTGGTGTGGTTGTGTACCACTCGATAGTAATTGTGTACTACTATGGATAAACACAGTTGTGTTCTATTGAATGGCATTGTTCTGATTCCCATGAAGACTATCAGTAGTGTTGGAAATGATTATCAACTAAATGGATAGTCAGTGTGTTGGTGGACAGACATTCTCCAGGCAGAAAATGGTCCAGGACATTTATTCTTCTAGGACATATGTCTGAATTACAAGAATAATCCTTGTAGCCCATGGCGTGGCTTCTAGCATCTGTTGGAATAGTTATTCTTCTAGGACATATGTCCGGATTAGAAGAATGGTTCTTGTATTACTCTGTGGAGTGAGTGACTTATCCAGCATCATGCCTGATTACTCAAATGGAGTATGGCTTTGAGAGATGATACAGTTGATGCTATCAGATGATACTAATAGTGATGATGGTGCTCGTGATTTGATCATGAGATAGCCTGTGTGGCTATGATGATGCTACCGGTTGAATGGTTTGTTTGTGCTCAAGGCCATTACCTCTAAATACCTCCCTAGCTAGGAGGGAGTGTTGATATTATGGTAGTTGTGGGAGGTATTAATCCTCCACGTGTAACCCTGACAAGAATAGAATCTTCCGAGAAGCAAAAAGAAACCCTAAAGCATTGAACATAACCCTAGAAGACAAGTAAGCTAAAGAAAATAATTAATATTGAGTTTTTATCCTCCAGAAAGAGAAGTCGACCCAGACAGCTAAGGAAGAGCAGTATAAATACAGGATGCCAGAGCTCATTTGGACACACACAGCTCGCAACTACAGAAAGAACTGCAGAAATTTAGTAAGTGCGCAAGTTTGGAGAGTAGCTACAGCTGCAGCTACTGCAACTTGTATTTTCGGTTTTAGGCTTGGACTTTCTCTTGCTTATGGTTTGGACTTTCTACCTTGTGCGCTAGTTCCGGAGAGAGGTACGCTCCATTGATTCGCTATTAGGCCTAGGGTTTGCTTCCAGAATTATTCTTTATCAAGGTTAAGGTGCTCGGGGGTGGCTTCGGCCTATGGTTGGGTGACAATATTGCTATATTGTCTATGGTTAAATGAGCACACCTACTTTTCTAACAATCAATCTCAGTGTGGCACATGTGGGCCTCCATGACATGAAATAATGTGGAAAGGGTCATCATCAAGTAGATCGACTTCCAAAACAAGAAAATGGTTTGATGCCAAGTGTAGATCTATGCCAAAAGTAGCCTTGAAGGCTAGGTCAACCTCATAACCGACTCAAGTGCACAGTCCTCAAGATAACAAGCCTCCTCAAACTATGCCAACAGCTATATCCAAGAGAAAAAGGGTGAAAACCTCGTCGATCCATCTACAAGAGTTGTTAAATATTGAACCCAAATATCAAGAAGCGGGGCGGCCCCAACTACTAGCAATAAAATAATCTCAATAATAGGTAAGCGCCTCAACATGTGTGCAAAGAGGGTGAGCGCTCTATCTAATAACCATGTCCACATCATAATAACCCATATCAAGTGTGAAATCAAACCTCATAAGCAAGGCTGCTCATGCTAGAAGCCTCCATCTAATCAAAACAAAGTTAAAATAACCATTAAATTGCTATAATCAACCTCAACATGTGTGCAAATGGGGAGTGCTCCTCTAAAAGCTATAGTCCTCATCATAATAAAGTGAATAAAGTGCTAATGATCCCCAAATAGTCTAGGGCACTCACACATGAGGCTCAAACCCACATCAAAACCTAAGAATAAACCACAATAATGCCTAGAGCCATGTGAAAATAGTGATGATCATCATATAATAGAAAGGGAACAATGTGATATGTATCCTCCTAACCAATAAACAATGAAACTGTCGTCAGAATGATGAATCCAAAAGAACTAAACATAGCATCAATACTCGGGGACACAAACCAATCACTTTGCACTAGCCACTTTTCTCTAAACATCACAGACCCAACAGTTGAGCAGTTAGTCAGTTCAATAGAACCATAAAGTTGATGCGAGGAAAAGTGTGTGCTTCTATAAAATGTTCGTGGATAACATCAATCAACTGTCTGGAACACCTGTAATATCTCCCACATATAGTAAAATGCCGAGAATCATGCTCATGCATCATACTGGGTAACAGAGGGTGTCACTGGACTTAAGGACACATGGAAGCATCATTCTATTGAAGATGGTTTGAAGACTTGGTGTCATAATATGGCAGTAAAAAGGTACACATCTCTGCCACTATTAATCTCTTGGGGGCTTTGGTTGGCAAGGAATGCTAGTCCCTTTGATGAAAGATCCATTCTTTCAATCCAATGTGCTTCTCAAAGTATTGGCATTCTAAACAGATTTAAACAAGAAAAAAATGAAAAGCCACAAAGGCAGATTTCTGAGGAAGTTGTAGATCAATCTGTAGCTTCGGCATATTTTGATGGTGCATCAGAGGGAGATCCACAGATCTGTGGGGAAAGGGGGGTTATTTTTTGAAGGAATCTCATGCTTTAAAATTCAGAGCAGAGCTGGGCCATTGTTCTAAAAAAATTTCGGAGCTCATGGCTTTGAAATTAACCCTTTCGCTCGCTTTAGAGAAAGTTACCTCAAAAATTATAATTTTGGGGGATTCTCTCTTGGTGATAAAGTGGATGAGGGGGGAAGCTTCCATTGGAAATTATCTGCTAAAACCTATCTTTGATGAGATCAAAGTTTTACAAGATGGTTATAATGGAGATTCTCTCTTGGTGATAAAGTGGATGAGGGGGGAAGCTTCCATTGGAAATTATCTGCTAAAACTTATCTTTGATGAGATCAAAGTTTTACAAGCTGGTTATAATGGGGATTCTCTCTTGGTGATAAAGTGGATGAGGGGGGAAGCTTCCATTGGAAATTATCTGCTAAAACCTATCTTTGATGAGATCAAAGTTTTACAAGCTGGTTACAATGATATTACTTACCAACATGTATTCAGAGAGAAAAATAAAGTTGCAGATGGATTATCAAAAGCAGTATTACAGTTGGATTCTGATCAATGGATTATCTGGGAAGAAGTGGAGAATCATGCAGCTGAATATGCTCATCTCTCTTTTATTTAGAGTTTCATCAAAGATGGCCAAAACAGTGCAATACTTTCTGCTACATTCTGGAGTTGTAGTTTTCTGCTTCTGCAAAAGTCGTTTATAAGGCTATTATATGAGGGATGCTTCGAACTTAATCTTTTTGCTACTGGTTAGGATTATTGATGGAACTCTGCTGGAGATGGAAGTAATTTTTTTCTTTGAAGGAACAATCTGCTTCTTTTTTAGTACTCTGTCGGTAGCTAAATGCTGGACTGTATTTAGGGGACATTTTTTGTTTCTTGGATGTGATGACATGGATTCCGTCTGAAGGAATGAGAAATGCTGGAAAGCATCTGCAAAATGTAATTTTGTTTACTTCTTATTAATAAAATTACAATTTTTTTCCGCAGAAAAAATGTGTCTCCTAGTTCGAAGAAGCTTAGAACCATGTTGTTGTTTAAGGAAAAGAAAGATGTGCATAAACTGCTAACAACTATTAAATCAGCACGGCCTTCATTAAGTTTTAGTATTTTTTCTGATGGATGGACGAATCAAGCACACCATCACCTTATAAATTTCATGGTGTCATCAAAGAATAACACTAATAAATAGTAAATATTAAATAACCATTGAGTCCAAGCATTGGTGACAACAAGCTTTCATAAGCTTTCCTAACAACCACAATACTAATGCACATTATTCAATCATATATTTCATATGAAAATTATTATACAATACATACCCTTTATCTGGAAACTTAAGTGTTGCAGGAGACCAGTACTCAATCAGCCCTTTAGCATCTGCAGAGATGACCATGTCAAAAGCATGGTTGTACTTCATAATTTTTACTGGACCACTGTGAATCTACAAATGAAAAATCCACTTCAAAGAAGGCATAAACTACAAAAATCATCATTAACCAAATTTTACATCAAGGGAGTTCATTTTCATTATTTATTATCAAAATGGTTATAATCCAAATCTACGGAAAAAGAAGAAACACCAAAGTTCAAACAAATAGCAATTCACGATAAAAAAGTCCAGCAAGAAAACCTTATTTGAAACTATAGGCTCGCTGCTATCAGCACGTGCATCATAAATATGGACATCAGGCGAATTTCGGTCACTGACTGCAAGCTTTGGCTTAACATCTCCTTGTTTGAATACCCATTCTATAGTGCCCGGAATAAATGGCAATCGGATCATTACCATCATATCATAGTTGACCACATCATAAATCTTTGCAGCTCGGTCACTGGAAATTGTGCAGCAAAGTAAACCATCTGCACTAACCTGTATCAATGAATTGCATTCCAGTTACAGTTGCAAAACAAGGAAAGATATCAAAAGCAATTCAAAAGGGGGAAATGCATATTCAGAATGCAGTAGTAGACCCTATAAAGACAGTAGAATATGGTATCTCCAAGAACTAACCATTCAAAGAAAACTTTCTAAACAAAATAGTCACTGTCATGAAACGAGTCACTCTTGCAAACCATGCAACAAAAGGCATGCTGACATATTTTTTTATAAGTTTAAACAAATCCTTCCAAAGATGAATTTGATATGCTGTCATAGACTATACATTAAAATGGCTTGGCTACATTGGGACACAATCTATCTCTGCATGGAGACAAGAACATGAATTTATATAACAGTTATGTTTCAGAAGATCTTTATAAAAGAAATCGTATTCCTGGCCACCTCTTAGAAGCCATCCATGCTAAAGTGGATAGAGCTCTTCTTCTCTTTTGAAGATACATCAACAAGAACCGATGATCTCTATCATCGGTGTACACCACTCCACATATTTCATGGATATGTTATGAACAACTTCCAATGTGTGCAGTACATTCCTGGCGACTGGAAACTGGGGTTCTAAACAAAATAAATAATAGAAGTTAAATCGTCACTGCCACTGCACCACCTAAAGAGATACACAGGGATGATATCGGACAAGCCTTAATGAACACCAAAAAACATCTACAGCAGATCCACCACTTGTTTGAGCAAGACGAATGACAGGACCCAACTTTGTGCCTAGGCCCTAAGGTATATTTCCAAGAACTATCAACTCCAAAAGTGAACCCAAAGATAGAATTGAAATTAAATTCAAAAGTAACCAAACACTTTCGTTGCAGCTACAGAAATTTTAATCAAAAAAGAACAGAAAAAAGGATATTAGAGTAAGCTTCTCACAAACTTCTAACATACTACATAAACCATCAGCTTGAACTTCTTAATGTAAGTCAAAAGATAATGTTAGCACTAAAACTGCCATCATTATAAGTAATGTAGCTATGAACATGTAATAAGAGTGATAATGTAATAGGGGTGGCAGGGGCAGGGGGGATCATCCTGGGTCCCGAAGGAGAACTCGAAACAACATACTACTAGGGCTTAGGAAAGTCTACAAATAATTAAGCTGAGGCTTATGCTCCTTTTCAGGATCTTCTTCTAGCAAATGAATCCAGACCGAAGACTTTGATAGTTATAGGCGACTCAAGCACAATCATCAAAATGATGCTTTCGAAATCAACCCCCTCTAATAGCAGGCTTGCATCTATCCTAGCTCGCACCCAGAAGGAGGTCTACAATTTGCAAAGAGTTTCGTTTTTTCAGATTCTAAGAGAGCACAACTATCAAGTTGATTCCCTTGCCAACAAGGCCACCACTCTTAAAACAGGGGTGCTAAGGAAAAAAGGGGGTTGGAACTATCAAGCCATACCTTAACTCTCATGGGATCTGCATATGAAGGCACGTAACATCACAATAAATCAACATGTATCACGATGACATCGCCACATGATACGAAAGGATCTGCCCTCCCCCCCTCTCGCATGCTTGAACCAAATTATGGCCTATCTCATGAACCACCCGATGAGGTTTATCAAATGCAAGGTGGGATAATGGAAATTTGCAAGGGAGAACCGAGCACCGTCATCTGGAGCAAGGCCAATCAGCCATAAAATTGTCTGGTAAGAGTTTTCCTCAACCTTTGGATGGTATTCAGGAATTTCTATTTGATGGTTACAGTCTCAGGGCATGCTCTATGCATGGACATTCTTTCATTCTAGCTTCTGGATGTTCTTTATATGTATGGTTTTTCGATGCTACTGCATCTTCGAACCGCATTTGGCATCTGCCCTTCTAGCCTTTTGGGTTACATTTTCAGTGCATTGTTGTATTTTGGTGTTCAGGGCACGTTCTTCTGGGGGTATGGTCTTTTGGTTTGTATGGCTCCGGTCCGTCGAGTTTATTTGGCTTAAGAAATCTATGGACCCTTAGAACTTTGGTAGTGTTGTGTGGTCTGTGGTGTAGTGGGGTTTTTCCTGTATCTTGGATTCAAGGTCCTGAGTGGAAGTTCAAGCCCATTAAGACTCTTGGTTGGCAGCTCTTTATGCGTGACGTATCCATGGACTATAGAGAAGCGAGGGAAGTTCGAAGATGTTAAGTAAATATCAAATTATAATGGTCAATTAGATATTAGACATAGGCATTAATAAAGTCACTTGGACTTTAGGTTATTTTATGCTTTTATGCTTTATTTAATTTAGTGTGCTTTTTGGTCTATCCCACATTCATAAAGTGGATTGACTCAACTAACTTGTAACTCTTTATATGAAAGCTTTTGCTTTCTCATTATTGATGCAATCTTGATTCTCTTTATGTGTTCGTGTAATCATGATAGAAGAGTTTTTTGAAGACACAAAAAATCCAATCAATGCAACAGAAATTCCCTCTTCTATGTAACTACAAAAGTACATGAACATGAGCACTGGTTCAGCTCTCAAAATGCCATAATTATGAGTACTCTGGTCCAGCAAAAACAGCAAATAGATGGAGGCAGAATGCAATATGTTGAGAAATATGGTCCTTGATCTAAGCAAAGGATCCCATTCTGCTACTTCCAGTCACAGGATGTCGACAAATTCAATTCAAGCAGAATTCAAGAAGGAAGACGGTTCACCAAATGATAGAAGACATGGATCTTGGAAATCAAGATTCTCTTCCTTCCAACATTGGTCTGGAAGAAGCCAACACTGATCATGTTTTTCGTCAAATTTTATATTTAGTAAAGCAATTAGAATACTAAGTGTTTTCTTAAGGCTGTATCCCTGTAAGAAATTTTGGGATGAACTGTGTACATTTGCAAGCTCTGTTTTTGGCATTTAAGAGATGCCCATTTTCTTTGGAAACTCAGGCCAGCAGTATTATGTATATGTACTCTTGTTGTTTAGCATTGCTACAGCTTTTATAATATGAATTTTCCCAGTTTCGGTAAAAAAATAGTGATAATGTAATGAAGGTCATATAAAAATTATCAGGCATGAGGTAATTGGTGGTCATGTACCATTAGCGTACATATTTGCGTTAATTGCGTTATGTGTCATGTGTGTTGGTGAAATAATGCATTCCTAGCATAGAGTGATAGAGTGTGTCATTACATGTGTATAACTGGGCCCTAAAAAAACTGAATTGTATCATCACCACCAGCATGCAATACATGGAACAGCATTGAGCACATTTCTTCGCATTACTGTGTTCATGTGTATGAAACTATGAGTGAGTAATGCATCCACACACGTTCTAACTAACTCTGTTCTTGTTTTTCATAGAGTCATAGAGTGTGTCATCACATGTGTATATCAGGCCCCAAAAAAACTTAATTGTATCTTCACCACCAGTATGCAATGCATAGGAATAGTGTTGAGTACATTTCTTTGCATTACTTTGTGATCTTCTGTATAAAACTACGAGTGAGTAATGAATATGTTACATCCACACACACCTTCTAACTAACTCTGTTCTTGTTTTCCCAAACCGTGCAACCTGGGTGGAGAAATTACTTTTAACATTTTGTGTCATTGTCAGGTTTTGAATTAACAACATGATTGGTGACAGCAATTAGATGTCTTGAACAAGGTGATGCACAGGAGAGTGACGTGTGGAAGTGGTGTGTGTCGCAGAGGGGAGTGGCATGTGGAAGTGAACATACATAAGAGAGCAATTTACTTAGTGGCAGTAGTGATGAGAAGGCAATGGCCTTGGGAGCAGAGGAGGTAACAGGGATATTTGGACAGGAAGTCCAACTTCAACCAAGACTCAGTGCCTGTGACCAGGGGGTTGTCAGAGCAAACCACAGAAGTTTACAAAGAACAAAAATTATCTTTTTGTATGAAGACGACACCCTCATAGTACAAGCTGATTTGCTTAATTGCTGTATGCTTCATAGTATGGTCATTAGCAGTCATTCTAATCCCAATGGGTTCCCTCTGTATAGCAATATACGTGTATAAAAGGAGAAAATTTCCTCATGGAATTTATGGCTATTTTGATAAATACAAGAGCCCTTTCCTACTTCGCACTGCTGGGATGACCATGACTAAGGAAAGTTAAAGCAATTCAAGACTAGGGAAGAGATACTTTGACAATCAAACAAGATGGAAAACAAATATTAATTGATTTGAACAAGCATACAATAAGCGAAGAGATAACATCATCTAGTATAAGTATGGTTGACTCAGATGAATAAATACAGTTGGAATCCAGAGACTCTGATTAAAACTATAAAGTATGGAAAGGGATATTGACGCTAGATGAGTGTTCATAAGATGGTGATAATTCAAAAAATGGACTACTATATTGGCAAAAGAAAGAGTGAAATTTTTCACCATTTTGTCTTTCCACAACCATTGAGTACATTGTAGTACTGTACCCCTACTTTGCCTTGTTTACATGGCAGACACTTTTGATTGTTTTATAGTACGTTGTTGATGAGTTGGAYGCGAATGTGATCATGGACATGGTTATAGTGCATCCTTCGGCATCATTATTATGTACATTGATATTATTGTTGCATTATTTATATTATGCACTTTAGGGTTCGAGTTACATGTGTAAGTATATCAGCTATGTGTCAACAGCCCTGGTCAATGACCAGCATAACTAGGAGCCCTTCTAGCAGAGGCAGTGTATATGTTACATGGTATTGTTCACGTTATTTGGTCATATGATGACACTTGATTGGTTAAAAAAGTGTGACGTGGACACTATCCCTAAAGTCTAATCAGTATCACTAGGGCCTTTGAATATTAAAAACCCTTGAGATGTTACACCATGACCGAATCCTTCATTGGCTGATCACAATTATTCTTAGGCAGTGTATGGGCATTAATACGTAGAGGGAATAGTGTGCAAACACCTATGATTTCCCAAGTTTTCTTTTAATTATCCCAAGCTCCTCTATATAAGCCCTAAATTCATAAAATAACCCTTGGTTTGGGTTGGACAATCTCAATAGTCATTAGCACATTTGGGCTAGACCTTAGTTTCCTGTAGGACCATTTTCTTGTTGGGTACATGAGGGGTCACGTGTGAGTCTACTAATATCACCTATTCCTTGGGATTTGGCATTCATTTCTCATAGTTATGTTGTCAGTAAGTTATTAGATTGTGAATTTGCTATTTTTATAGGAGCCTCTCGAAGAGTTAGGTTGCCTGTCTTTGTTGATTATTGAGTTGAGCTTGTGAGAATTTTTGTGGGAGCAATTGGGTAGAGTTACCATGTTGTTGTTATCATCCTATATTGAGCTAGGACTGTTTTGAGTTGTGCTTGATCAGTATTGTGGTTGAGTTGACCTAGATCTGTTAGTTCACCCTACTGAGAGGGTTGGAGATTTTCCTTTCTATATGTAAGCTCGCATGGGAACAAGGGCGGCACCAATAGGAATTCACTGATTTGGAAACAATTGTTGTGCCAGACTTTTGCCAACCAAGATCTGTACACCACTAGGAGAGTGAGATCCCTCATTCTTGTTACTTGAGACTAGGGCTTGGGCATGGTTTGAGTGTGCATTGCCTTGGAGAGATGGCTTGTAGTAGTGTTGTGAAGCCAGGGATGGGGGTGAGTTTGGAAACAAACTATGAGGTTAGCTTGAGAGAGGGTAACATATATAGAGAGAGAGAGAGAGAACTAATATATATATATATATATATATATCCCCGATGGTTAGCTCAATTGGCTGGACCATCCACCAAAGGCATGTTTCTAATGGGGAGGTAACAAGTTAAAATCCAACCAAGTCCCTTGTGGTTACCAGCCTCTCTTGCAGTTGGTGGTTGACACCATCCTCCATCCGGATATTACTGGGAAGAGAGGGGAATCCCACCAAGTTTATCTTTGGAAAAAATAGGTGTGTGTAATGATAATTTGATAATATAATTTATTTTTTTACTAGCAAAAAATAAGTTATTAGATGCATTTAAAAATTTAAAAAGAAATTGTCCCGGAAAAATGGGAGGTCATTTTGAAATTTCTTGGATAGAAAATGCAAAAAGGTCGAGTTTATGTTTTTGGGTTTATGAAGCTTCAACACAAGAAATGCAACACTAGAATAAGAAAATATTTATTAAAAAATAGAGGCCAAAACCAAGAAAGAACATGTTTTATTTTACAGTTTGCTCGGCTCCAAAACGTATGGCCAAAAAAATCATCTTTTATCATCTTCCAGATGGGACTAGGGTTAGTGGGACCTGAGGCCTACTTAGAATAGGTTAGGCTCAGATTTTATCTCTTCCATTGTTTATACTTTAGGAACAAACTTTTTGTCTAGATAATCCAATTTTGCAGCATGAAGAGGACTGAAATGCGTCTAGATCACACTATTTCCCCTGGATGTTTTAAGGCAAAGATATAAAATATGGCCAGTAAAGACGGAGTATTCTTTAAAAGTAAAAGAAACTAGTAATGAACAAGTCAAGACATGCAACAATTATTATTGACTTCCAATTTATAGACAGACATCAAAATAAACTGATACTCTATAGAGTCACAGAGCGCCACGTGCAAGTCATAAACAAAACTTCTGAATCAGCTAAGAAGTTAAAGAAAACTCACAGCTAAACCTTCAATAGGACCAAGATGAGATCGGAAATGCTTCACAAATTCAATGCCCGACGGCTTCTTTTTCCAAAATTTCAAATGACCTGTAAGAACAGAAAACACCAGATTTGACTTCCTAAACATGCATTATAAGAAAATACAATTATTAACTTCCCACTCGTGCTTTATGTAAGGACAAACAAGATATTATAGTGATTATGTCTCTTCAGAAAATGCCCAGGATGTTGCAACTTGCCATAAATCACCGAAGTATCAGTGCAACTTTTCTCACTTCCAAAAGGAAAGGTCTTAATTTTAAAATGTACAATATTTACAAAAAGAAATTAAGAATTTAGATGTAAATCATGCACATATACAAACACGCACATAGGACTTAAAGTTTTGAGCATATGTATAAAATATATGCGTGCCCACCAACGTTTACTTTTTATAAAACCTGGGAGCTGTTGTAGAATGCCTCAAGTTCCAATTCTTCAAAATTTCTAAATTCAAAATTCATGATTAGTGTACCTATATGTAAGCCTTAAGGGCTTGCTACAGTCTCAATAAGCTTTCATATAGGCATGTATATATGTGTGTGCATGTATTGGACAACCTTGAGGGCACTTCCTTGTGTGACTGACATAAAGCATTACCCTGCTGCCACTCAATAAATCTCCTCATCATCCCTCCTTTCCCAGGTAGTTACCAGCATAGGGTCACCCAGACTAGACCCGTCTAAGCTTAATGCTCACAAAGCCATACAATCAAATAATCATGCCAGCCATATATAAACTTTGAAAGAATAGAAAAACAAATTGAAAGAGAGCAGCAAGCCATTCTTACAAAAATCGCCCCCCTTTTGTGCGCTAATTGCAGCAGTCTTGCAGGATCTACCAGTAATTACAACTGTTTTATGAAGTGGACAATCGAGCTCAAACAATTCTAGAATAGTTCTCCTTCAAGTCTGCTATGATTGGTACCACTTCAGCTGTCTACAGATCGCATTTACAATTCTACATACACATAAACACAGCACTTGTAGACCCTATACTTTGGTGTCTCTTCACATACTTCAGCTGCCATAACAATCACTGCATACTCTCCACCTCTAATCCCCCAATTGACCCATTGTGGGGGTGTATTTATAAGGGCTCCTAATGACCCTTGGAGCTCTCATGACTCTTTCATTCAAACCGTTTTCTGCCATGTCTCTTGGATGGTCCTTTGACTTCTCAGAGGAAGCATCTTATTCTGCCCATTTCGTCCCTTTCATTTTGTCCTTATTTGGCTCTTTTTAATTTGTCTTTTTCATGTCATATAGCGACCCCCTTTTTGGCCCAGTTCTTAATAATACATGGTCCCTTTCTTTTCTATTTAAACTTCAATTTATAAGCCTGAAAACATGACATACCACAACAAGGATCAAATGAAGTTATCTTGGACTGACTAATACTAGAAACTGGGGCTGTCACATGTACTCACGTGATTTTATCACCAGCACACTCGAGTTCAGATCCTAAGAAGAGAAGAGTATGGTATGAATATAATAGGAATAAATAGCTTTTGATCTCAG
Organism: Picea sitchensis; assembly: GCA_010110895.2. Taxonomy (NCBI): domain Eukaryota; kingdom Viridiplantae; phylum Streptophyta; class Pinopsida; order Pinales; family Pinaceae; genus Picea; species Picea sitchensis. Next base: position 1,042 of record SNQJ01S0067222.1, on the reverse strand, counting down.
CTTGCATCCCTCCCTGTTTACACTTCCGGATATAGTTTGGAGTCTAATAGTGTGTCGTTTGAGAGGCTGTTATAGATTTAAATCTGTAAGGGATAGAAACTCAAAGTGACTGGAAACGTGTTTCCTGATCTTCGTGTAATGTTCTCTTTAGGAAAGTCGGTCCTAGCAAGCATTAAAGCTTCACAAAATCCTTCCTTGGTCCAAGTCAAACAAATTACAATGAAGAATAGGATGAGTCAGGCTTGATTTACATGCAACGAAATGATTGAAAGATACCTAGAAATGATTTCAAATAATTGGCAATACCCTTCATGCTTAAATAATCTGATCATTGTCCGTTGGGCTGTGGTCTAGTGGCAACTTGGAGTGGTTGTTGTGACAATGACCCAGGTTCAAATCCCAGTGGGCATGCTGCTCCCCTACGTGGGGTTTTCCAAATGTGCCTATTGATTATATTGAAATTTGAATGTTATTGATGTAGCCTTCAGGCAGATTATTGTATGCCATTGGAAAGGTACCAGCGAACCATATTCTTCACTTAAGTATGTAAGGGTGGGTCAAGCTTCTTTCCGGGCTTACTGTCTGCAAAATACAGGTTCCTATTTAAAAAATAAAATAAAAATCTGATCGTTCGTACTTAATTTCTTATTTTTGATAATTGAAGATATTCATGATTTCAATCTTTGGTTTGGTGAGATTTTCTACTTCAGAAAAAACACATAATTTTCCAACTTTCTAAGTGTTACAACAAAATCTAGCACCCTCAAATGATGTGAAATCCCAAGCATCAAAGGGCTAGTCTTGTGCAACTCAGAAAGGCTATCCATTGTCACCTTAGTGACTCTTCCTCTCTCTTTTGGTTGACCCTTCTCCAACTCTAAGTGAATATCCCTAAATAAGATTGCTAAGGCTATGGATTGGAATCTTAGGTGATATAGGAAGAGTAAGCCTTCACAAAATGTATGGTTGTTGTAGTATATTGTTATATCATTTTTCAACACCTCCATGTCTTGGATACCTTGATTAGGCCCCCATATCCTTT
>SNQJ01S0067221.1:9011-25641 GCA_010110895.2 Picea sitchensis | reverse complement strand
TGTCCCTTTCCCATACTGATGATGTCATCTTATTACATGATTCCTTGATCACATGTATAGACTAGGTATTGAATATATTAATGCCTTTGTTGTGATTGGTTTGTGTTGTTGTGATTGAACGACACAAGAGCATCGGAGCAGAGAAAGGAACAACAGAGATTCAAGGAGAGCGTTTATAAGGTATGAACACTATCCATTTCTCTTAGTTCGTTCAATAGTTAGATCTAGGGAAAGAGTAGTATTCTGTCACGGTTTGTTCCAGATCCAGGTGGATCTGGGGAGATTGGTCTGTGTCCGCACTCACGAATTTATCCATAAACATGCCCTTTGTTGTGCTGGTCTTCCTTCTTTTCTGGAACTCGCTATTTCCTATGGCCCATTCTGCCTCGCTTACTATGCTCAAATCCAAAAATTGCATGCTCCAACAAATTGCTTTTCCAATGAATTTTGGGCTTATATATCTCTATTTTGTCTTGTCTCAGGCAGGTACAAAACTCTTTGCAAGAGAATTACACTTTGGTAACCTCCCTTCACCAACAAGACCATTTTCCAAGCCCTCCATTACATTCTCACTTTGACCTATAGGGGTTTCATCTTCCATCATAAATCCCCCTAGGGTCATTGGGATTTCCCCCTTGTGGTGATTTTCATCATCACTAAACTGAGGGGAGTGTCTATCTAAGGTGACAGTGGGTAGATACTCTCACAATTTTCCCATGTTTTTGGATTGGGTTACTATTTTCCCAACCTATAATCTATGTGATAACATTTTGGTGTCATTTCCGGAGAGGATTTTGAATCCTTTTCATGCCCTAGCAACACTTTGGAAAGATTCGATCCCAAAGCCTATGCCCCTAGATTTCCTGGTGAATCCACTTGTGGAAATTTCCCTTTCCCTTTTCCTCCTTTGTTGAGTTAGAGTTCATCTGGTGACTCCACCACCCTAGAATCTGAAGACCCTTCCCCCTGGAAGATTCAAGCCTTCCAAATTTTACTGAAGAAAGCCTCCTTTCAAATCCCCCGTTGTCAAAATCCTCTTTCATGATAATATTCCCCTTGCACCAATGGCTCATCCTTGGGAAAAATACCTCTACAAACCCTTGAACATGGCTGCCATTGTTGGATATCCCAATACCATGCCTAAAGAAATCAACAAATGGTTGCCAAAGTTTCCAAGAAACAATGTGGTCACAGCTGAAGAACACCTCTATGCCATTGGTAGAGACATGGAAAATGAAGGAGTGGAACATGAAGATGTGGAAATGGAGCTACTAGATACGTCTCTAATTGAATATGATCAAAGGTTGTTCAAAGGATTGCCTGACAATCACCTAGAAACATACGAATATTTCGCTAAGTTGTTCAAGAGAAGAAGGGCAACAAAGAAGGATAGCATAATGCTAATGACTCAGTTCAACCAAATAAAAAAGAAGGAGAATGAGATAGTGAGTGAGTTTGACACTAGGTTTGACAAGCTACATGGCCAAATCCCAAAGTAATTGTGCCCATCATATGTGGTTGTTTGTCTCCTCTATGTGAATCTGTTTGAGGGGAAATTTGGTTTCATCCTAAGGGATAAGAAACCCACCACTTTGGCACAAGCCAAAGAGTATCGTGCAGAGATTGAGGAGAATATTCTCTACTCTAGGACTGACCCTTATCAATATCCTCATGCCAAGGAAGAAGCAAATACTAAGGTGTCAATTAATAGTGTACTAGATCTAATCACTCTCATAACTCAAAAGCTTAACCAGATGAATACTCATTTTGTCCAGACTCAGAATCAACTCATGACCCAACTAAAAAATTTGGAAAGGAATTATTTTGCTCCAAGAATTCAATTTTCAGACAACAGAAGGATGTTATAGGGTGGAAGTCTAGGCCTCAACAAGAGGCAAAGGATCTTGATACTTTGAATCATGTTGGGATGGTCAACATTGATTAATCATAGTGGTTCTGTCCTTCTCAAGAGCCTCATCCAAAGGAGGAATGTTCCGGGAGAGAAGAAGATTCACCTAACAGTATGAAATTCATAGATATAATTGTTTTCTTCCAGGATGAGAATTATGATGATGAGTATGTGGATATTACATGGAACAACTTGATGAATTCTGAAAAAGGTGAGCCAGAGATGGTCGACTCAGGGTGCTTAACCAAATGACTGAGGATTAGAGGAAAGGGTTGAAGAAGAGGGAAATCCTAACCTATGCTAGAAGGAATAAGATTCATGTCCCTCCTCTACAGAATTCACTGATAGAGAAACAAGCTCTATCTCTACCAACAGGAAGATTCATCCAACCTCTCCCACCTCCAGTCCATGACTTGATTCCAAAACCAAAATAGACAGATGAAGAAATTCAGTTGAACATAGATGTCCCAGCCATGATTGGAAAGATGAATATGTCAGTTCCTATGGTGGAAATGTGCAAGATTCCTTCTGTCATAAGAGAAGTCTTGAAAATTTTGAAGGTACCAGCTGAAGCATAAGACCCCCTTATGATTCTGAATACTATGTATCATGGACGGCGAGAGGATGATGCTCCTCCTCTCTATATTTCACTAGCTACAAATGGTCTCTATCTAAATAATTGCATGCTAGATTCAGGAGCCTTGACAAATGTGATGTCCCTGAAGGTTATGAACCAACTTGGCTTGAGGACAAAGCACCCATATGGAATTTTTTGTGGCATTAATTCAACAAAGGTGAAGGTCTACAGTCTCATAGAAGATGTCAAAGTGTATTTGTTGGACTTCCCTCATATCAGCCTCATCATGAACATAATGGTCACTGATGTGCCAGATGCATGGGGCATGCTTTTTGTCAAGGATATGGGCTACAACATTGGGTGGTTTTCTTAGCATGGATCTCACCCATGCATGCATTCCCATGGGGGATGGAACTTTTGAGATATTGTATAATAGAAAGGTGGTCAAGAAGCATGTCATGGATATTTTCAGCCTTCATTATTATAGTGAGTGCAAGTTTGATGTTACCCACCAGATCATTGAGTATGATTCTCAAGTTTTATATTTTTTATAGGAAGACTGTATAGACACCTTACTTCCAAAGACAGACAAATACAAAGAGATGTTTGTAGAATTCCAAGGGAAGGAACCAGGGTCCATCAAGATATTGAAAAAATAATAAGAATAAGGGGAAAAGGAACATGAAAAGGCCATAAAAGATGCAGTTAATATAGAACCACCTTCATATCCTTACATTGAGAATATACCCTACATCAACTACACTAAGGGGAGACTCGTACTCATGTGGGATAAGAAAAGAGGTGGGCCTAGGTATGACCAAAGGAATGAATATTTTTGGCTTGGCCCTTACATTGTGTAGAAGAAGTCCATGGAAGGAAAGTATTACTTGTCTACCATGAACAGGAGAAAGATGCCACTACCGGTAGATGAATCTCTTCTTTGGCCCTACGTCAAAGGAACTTGAATTCATCAAGGCCCTCATTTTTTTGTCATCGAGTGTCGAGGGATAGGTCGACCCATGATGTCCACTTACACAGATGGAGCCCACTTCACCACCATACTTCTCTGGTTCCTCATGTTGGCATCCACGACATAAGCCTATTTTCGGAAGACAATGGATCTTTGTCCATGAGGTACACGTCAGGTATTGTGGTAAGTTTGACTTTAATACTTGAGGCATTTGAATGTCTTGCATTTAAAATTTCTTTTGATTATAGAACATTTGCTTGGAAATTATGCTCTTTGCCATGTTTCACCTTGGTGGTTGACATTGTTCCTTAGTAAATGGTCACCTTTGAGGATGGGTTTTCTATTGGGATGTCCCCTTGATGAATCATTGTACCATTCTAGATCATACTTATCATTTTTCACAAATCATCATTTTTCGTCTCCTTATCTTTTGGGATTTTTGGGTGTATTGACCCAAGAAGGGATTGTACCTCATTTCATAGGAAGAAGGGGCTGAAGGCCCAGAGGGAATGTAGCTCGAAAAAGATAAAAGACAAAATTATAACCTTCTATATGTTCTCCCAAAGAGGTGTTGAGAACAATGAAAAATTTCTCTTAAAAGAATTNAATTAAAGACCTGCAAAAGCATTTTCACATTATATAGATGTCTCACTTCTTGAGGTGTGTACACTCATGCAATGTCCTTTTATTTCCATGCATATGGCACTCTATGTGACGTCGGGATGCTTGTTAGGATTTATCATGTGAACTAGAGGAATCATGGTCAATCCTTGGAAGGTTGAGACAATAGTTCAATTCCCCCCCCACGCACAATCCCTCAACTTCAGAGTCTACAAGGGAAATAAAATTTTCTTTGGCATTTTGTTTCTAATTATGTCAAGATTACTAAAGGGTTCATGCATCTCCTAAAAAAAGGGGTCCCATTTTGTTGGGAGAAAACAGCTCAGTGCTATTTTGACGTGTTGAAATGTGCTCTAACGTCTACCCCTCTACTCAGTCCTCCTGATTATGGCAAGGATTTCTTGTTGTATTTGGCTATCGCAGAGTCTACAATCAGCATGGTATTGGTCCAAAAGGATGACGTGCTCAAAGAGCATGTTATCTACTATCTTAGTCGAGGCCTAGTTGGACCGAAACTCAACTACTCACATGTTTAGAAACTCTCTTTGGAAGATGTTCATGCTGTCCAACGATTCTGTCATTATATTTTACTTCGCAAGACCACTGTCATAGTCATCGTCAACCCTTTTCAATATGTGTTAAAATGATGAGTCATTGGTGGGAAAATCAGTCGATGGATAGTCATCTTGCAAGAGTTTGACTTGGATTTTGTTTCGGAGAAATCTAGAAAGTCCCTAGTCTTTGTTGAACTAATCTCAGAAATTTCGATTGAAAGTGGTGATATTTCTCCCAAAGAGTCACCGATCAATGAAGATACTTTTCTTATTGCATTATCAAACCCTTGGTATGGAGATATACTCATATATATTCAGACTTTGAAGTTCCCTTCTTCTGCTTCTCGCGATGAGCATCGAAGAATACACAACCAATCACAGAATTATCCTATCCTCGATGAAACTTTATATCATCGAGGAGTGGATTACTTCCTCCATCAATGTCTCACCCACGAAGAAGCAAGTATTTTTTTAAACAACTATCACAGCAGAGCATGTGGAGGTCATCTATCTGGGTTGGAAACAACCCAAAATATTCTTCGCGTTGGATACTTTTGGTCCTCGTTAATCAAAGATTGTGTTGAGGCGGTCAAGAAGTGTCATCCATGTCAGATCTTCTCTCAGAAGATGCAGTCACACCCAACTCCCATGTTCCCAGTTATTGTTGTCGGTCCCTTCACCAAGTGGGGGATTGATTTCACTACATGTCACCCGGTTTCTACCAAGGGGCATCACTATATTATCGTAGCAGAAGACTAATTTACTAAGTGGGTCGAAGCTATGTCGATATTCAACAATGATGAAGAAAAAGTTCCCCTGTTCGTTTTTAACTAGATTATAGCCAGGTGTGGTATCCTGAAGGAGATTGTCATAGACCATGGAAGTCACTTCCAGAACAAAATGATGTCTGAATTAACATGAAACTAGGGTTTAAACACGAACATTTTTCACTGTATTACCCACAAGCGAATTGTGAGTTAGAAGTTGTGAATAAGTCTCTCGAAAATATTATTCAGCGAACGATTAATTTGGCCAAGTCAAATTGGAATTTGATGTTGTATTCGATAATTTGGGCTTATCGAACTTCAGTAAAAACTGCTATCATTTTTTATCCTTTCCAAATCGTTTAGAGGCTGGAGGCAATCTTACCCATTGAATTTCAAATCCCGTCTCTTAAGTTGGAAGTGGAACTACTGCCCAACACTACACCACTTGAGGAACGTCTTTTATATCTTGAGAATCTCAATGAGCAACATTGAGATGCATCCTTGGCTAACGAGGCTCATAAACAATGTGTCAAGTGTCAGTATGATCGATCTTTCCTCCCTCAGAGTTTCTCCAAAGGTGATCTTGTCCTAGTCTATGACCAAGAATAATATCCCTTGGGGGCAGGCAAGTTCAAACCCATGTGGTTCAGACCTTTCATTGTGAAAGAAGTCTTAGAGAAGGGTGCTTATCATCTATTTTATTTTGAGGGTAACTCCTTAGTAGAGCCTAGAAATGGGCTCTACCTTAAGAATTATTACACTTAGGTGTGGATTCTTATATATATGTATAGTCTTTTATACAGTCTTGTCTTTTTGTTTAATGGACGTGTAGTTATTATGTTTTTTTTTTCACTGTGGCAAATGTCAAGTGAATCTGAGGTCTATGTTGGGTTCACAGATGGTGCTAGCTGACACACACGGAGGCTTGCTTCCACAGCTTGGGTGATATTTTCACCTTTTGGTTAGTTGATGTCTTCTGGAGGTATTTTTCTGGGCGAAGAAACCAATAATGTTGTCGAGTACAATGTAGTAATAGAATTACTATGTGATGCCTTGTCACATGGTATTTCTCACCTATGGATTTTTTCGGATGCTCAACTAGTTGTGTCTCAGTTAAATGGGATATACCGTGTTTATGATCCCACCCTACACCGATGATTCCTTAGGGTACATCTGTTAGAATGATACTTTGATTATATTACTTGTATTCATTTTCCTAGGAGATTTAATCAACTAATTGATACTTTGGCTAATCAAGTATTAGATTGGCATGTTGCTCATACATAAAAGTAAAAAACACACACATACACATGTAAATACATTTGAATAAAATGTTTATCCATAATACAAGAAAGATGTATATTTAATATATCCAAAAAATAATTTCATGAGTACAAAGTGGGCCATAAAGCCTCAAATAGAGTTTGTATACATCGTTGGGCTTAAGACCTCAATACATAGTACAAAACGTTCCCTAGGCACATGTATGGTCCAATCTATGGTCTAGGCCTATTGGCCCTGCTATAGTGAACCACGGTGTTCACAAGACGCCGGAATAACTATACCCAATTCCTCGGCACCCCTACTACATGTGGCTGCATAGCCGCAGGAAGGTCCTAGATCTCAACCATCGGGACCGCATGAGTGAGAGCCGTCAAGTTCCTCTCTAATTTTCGTAGTACTCTATCAACCTCCAAATGGGGGTCCTCCTGCAGCTATTGGTCCTCCTACTCCTACTGGTTCAGCCTCTGGTCAAGCACGATGCCTGGTCTTGGTGAATTCAATTGGTCACACTGGTCCCACATATGTATATAACAGATATTTAAGTTAATACTTTGACATTAACATAAAAAGGATAATATTTAAAAATTTAAAAATTAAATAACTTTAAAATTGTGTTTACCTATCTCGCTATGCTCCTCACCAGGGAGTATGGGCATGTCGAGATCACTTAGGAAACTGATTCCTACATACGAATAATCCTCAATCACGAGAAACTGATGGGATCACTAATCAAAAAACTTGTCATCAAAAGTCTCTTGGGTTCTCCCTCCTGCACAATGTCGAAAAGGAGGAAATATTCCCACGTACTTTCTCCCTTAGGCTAAGACTAGGCACTCTTGAAGAAGAAGAAAGCACACAATATTGTTCTGAACCCGGAGTTATTTTTCATCCTCCTGCGACAGTCTATGAGTTGTTTCTTCATGCATGTAAGCATGGTAGTACTCCAGTAAAAAATGGTGGCCTCAAAACGCTGAACTGCACAATGAATCTGTGCACGGGAGGCCCGATGGAGTGTTGCAGATCCTGTGATCCTCCCAATCATGAATAATACAATCCGTAGATGGAGGCTAGTAATATTTTGTATCAGCACCTGAGATCCTACTTTCTCAGTACCAGCCCCATAGTATGTCTCGATGTAATCCTCTATGTTGTACGGCCATGGAGGAAATGTCCTCAGATTGACCGATTCCCCTCTCCTGTAGAGGCCAGTCAAAAATTAGATGTCCTCTATCATTGCGGTCAATGACTAACCCTCTAGCATGAATGCCTCTACATCGGGGTGCCAATACTCTACCAAATGGTTCAGTAATCTAGGTTGTGCCCTCATGAATGGACACTAGAAGAACTTCCACATGCTACATGGTTTCATCATAGTAATGGCCCTGGGATTCTCCTCAACCAAGACATCTAATTCCTTGTGTTCCCTTTCTCGCCAGTGCACATACATCTTGTTACACAAAAATTTGGAAGGGATTAACACTTGTTTCATCTTTTTGGAGCATTAAAGGAGGTGTATGTGGGTTTCCTTTAATATAGTCGCGTATGTACGCGGTCTAAGTGTTACTTTTCCTGCATACATACGCAGGTTGAGCGTGGACATCCTGTGTACACGCAAACCTAACCCTTTTACAAGGGCACATGCCTCCCAAACATGAAATTAAGCATGGAAAAATGCATAGAATTGAAAGAGAAGGTTATTTGTACTTACTTGGTTCAAGTGTGAGGGTTTTTCTTCCATCGTAGCTCCTTGAATTCACATTTTGAGAAAGAGGGTTTTTTACCTTTTTGAGTAATTCAAGTGGAGATGGTTCATTTAGTGGACCTGGTTAACGAGTGGATATGGTTCATTAAGTATAGAGAGCGGTGGAGATGGTGGAAAGCGCATGTAGATTTTTTTGTATCGCAAGTTAAGTCTTGTTCCGTGTATCTTGGTACCTCATCAATATAAGGAAGGCGTTATTTTCCAAATTGCAATGGTTAAAATGAGTTGTCCACCTCTATTTATAGACTTTTTTTGCCCTTTTCCCTAATTTGGTCCCCTTTTTCCCCTTTCTTGACTTGGTGGCTACTTGAGTTATCTTTTGAGATATCTTTGGGTCATTATGACAAACGTGTTCTTTAGGTTTGGTGTTTTTCTTGAGATGGGTTACACTTATATCATCCCATGGTAAAAGTCATTTTTTCAACTATTGCATATAGGTTAGGTTTTCACCCCCTGCATTTTGCATATTGTTGAATTTTTCTCTTTTCCATAGGATCGATCCCACTGAAGTGCAACACAGAACCTTCTCAACTGCTTTAGAAGTGTCGTAATTAGGTGGTAGAGCCTTCCTCTACATGGATTCCCTAGGTAGATGCTTTGCTGCATTTTTGTTGGAGTTACTTCACACACACCTAGGATTTATTTTTCCTAAGGTTTTTCCTTGTTTATTAGTAATTATTAGTCATTTATCAAGTCTCCTATTTTTTAGGAGAGAATATTCCACCTAGAGAATATTCTCTTTAGTTGACACTTCAATTTGACTAGTTGAGTTGAGTCTAGATGTTGCATTGGTTTTATCACCATGCAACATTGGGATCATCACCATGATAATGCGCACTTGCCTTGGGATCATCACCAAACTAGCGCATTACCCTTGATTCCTTGATATACTCATCACTACACTTTGTTTAGTTAGTTAACTAAAGACTGGTTGACTAGTTAACTTAGCTAGGTGGCAGTTCACTCCCGTAACTGCCTGAGAGACTAGACTAGGTGGTAGTTCACTCCCGTAACTGCTGGTGTGTGTCCAAATCACTATAGACCACCAATATGGCGCATTGTTTATCCTCTAGTGCACATTCATTGAGTTATACAGAGTATATCATGTGTAAATTATTCATTATTCATGACGATTAATGAAAATTCTTCCATTCTTTCTCTCCTTCTTCTTCTTTCTCAATTTCTCTCTGCAAATGTGTGTAGTATTTTCTAGCTAGATATATTTTGTGTAGGTTCAACACATTTAAAATTTTGGTGTCCATGCTACAAGTTTTATCTATAGGCTTGGGATTCCTTTTTAGTCCCACCATGATTACATATTGAAGCCTCATTCTTCTTTCAAGTCATCATTCTTGGCGTTACCCGTAGGACTCCCTAAAGAGCATGGTTTGTTATCTTTCAAGCTCACTTAAAATTTGAAAGCAACATCCAATGAGAGATTATTTATTCTTTTCGATCTCATCTAGATTACTTGAGAAAAGAAACCCCCATGGAGTCTTCTTTAAGCCCTTTTCAGACTCTCTAAAAATGAAAAGATTGTCGAGCAATATTATTGCCCTTCACTCTCACTAAAATCAAATTTGAAGGCTCATCTGTATGGCAGTAGTTTCCCCCTTTTTCAGTTTGGATGGTTAATTTACGTATAAAGGTATGCCCTAGGAGCTTCGTTTTGCTAGGAGAGTATTCTCAGGCATAAGTTTAACCCTTTTTTGGGCATGAGGGATTAAATTTTTGAAAAAAGGGCATTCTCCTTGGTTTTGGTTTATCTCTTTTTCGGGACTTGGAGATTACTTACGAAAAAGGAACCCCATTGGAGTCCATATTTAAGCTCTTTTCAGACTCTCTAAATATGAAAAGATTGTTGAGTGACCTTGTTCCTTTCACACCTATTAATTGGTCCAGAAAGAACATTTATTTGGCATAAGTTTAACCCTTTTCCATGCAATAGATTATCCAGGAAAAAGGTACACCTCGGGAGATTTGTCTCACTGGGAGAGTTCTCCTAAGTTATATTTTATAATTTTTCAGGCTAAGGAGACTAAGCTTAGAAAAAGGTTGTGAGTCCATAGTTAATCTCTTTTCAAACTCCTTAAAATTGAAAAGATAGCTGAGTGATCTTGTCTCAATCGCACTCGTTAAAATGGTTTTGAAGAGAAGTATTTTTAGTATAAGTTTAACACTTTTTCGAACCAAATGGAACAATTACTAAAAAGGAACACTCTGGAGTCTTCCTTTAGTGTTTTTCAGACTCTCTAAACGTGAAAAATCACCGATCTTAACTTCTCTGGGCTCGTAAAACTTCACATGTGAGGAGTCTTGTTTTGTCATTCTTAATCACATTGCATGTCTCATCCTTGTATCTTTGGCCTAATGCTGGCTCCATGTTGCTATCAATGGAACCTTCAAAGCATTCCTTACATGCAAGCTTTGCATCAATTTTTTCCTTGTTGATGCAGACCCCTGACCCTCAGGCCAAGATCTGCACAGGATCAATCTTCTTCGAATCCACATAACTGAAATAGTTCTTTCAGGCCCTCACTGAAACCCCACGAATCTGATCCATAGGTCCTTCACGAAAACCCCACCTACACAATGTGGTCTAGGCATGAGTCTTCACCTCCACACGACCATCAGATATGACCTCCGGCCAAACCAAGAGATGTTTTTCGCATTTCGTGACTCAACAATGAAAGAGAATCGAGTCTTTTGACTCTTCAAACCCTGAAACCAGAAATCGCTCCCTTAGATGAGATTGACGGCTATGAGCCTCCCTCGATCCAATGGTCCTAGCTGTATCGATATTTCGGTAACCGGGATTTTGAAATACAGCGACCCCAACCACTGGTCACTCCATTCCTCGAACTCTAAAATTTCTCCTTTGGTAAGATCGACGGCTGTGGGCCTACCTCGATCCAATGGCTTACGTTCTTTCAGGATTTCCTCCAAACCTTGACTACTCCTTTGACTTTCATCGCACGTACCCTCTAACCGATACTTGGGACCCACCTTTCAGAATTTCTCTCTTCATGATTTCAGGAGTTTTTTTGACCATGCAACTCTACCTCTTGAGTCTCAAAACCCTGAAACCCAATTGGGGCCCAACGGCTATTGTCCCTCAACCTTTCAGGAATTTTTCCTTTCGCTCTTCGAGATTTCGTGACTCGCAAAAATCCACAACAGAGAGTTTCTTTACCTTTAGAAACTCTGATTCCCGAATTCCTGAAGCCTCATCTCCCACGTGATCTATGGTTGAGATCTTCCTCAATCCGATGGTTTTGGATCTTTCGGGATTTCGCAAACCGGGAGTTTGAAAATCTCGATTCCAAAACCACAGCCTTCTCTACTTCCCAAACCCTGAAATGTCGAAATGTCGAAATGGGCTCAACAACGATTAGTCCCTGACCAAATCTCGGTCCATGTGACTGCTTCCTCCATGACCACAAACCTACTCCAAAGACATGTCACATTTTGTGACTTCGGGGTTTTCAATGCAAAGTGCCCCGACTCCTTGTCATCGGAATTGTCAAAATGTCAAACCCTGAAATGCTGAAATGTTGAAATTCCACTCCAAAGGGGGATCAACGACTCCTGTTGCTTCTCATCCAAAGGTCGCTACTCCTTTTGAGATCTTGAATGCTAAAATACACTCATCCTTAAACTTCTCACAGATCTGCGAGATCCAATGGTCCATGGGATTTTGGCACTTCCTCCATGAAGAAATTTCACTGTTCGTTCACTCTTCTTCAAGGATCTCTGGCCAAAATGACTTGGCGTCCTTCCACCTGAACTTGACTTCTGCGAGATGATTTCGATCTCTGCCTCCCTTTGAACACTTCAAAGGTGCTATCCCTCCTGAGCTCTCACTTGCAAACTCAAGCCCCTAAAAGGAATCCTGCTCGCACTCCTTGCGGCAAATTTTCAAATAACTTCTGGTTATTTGAGTCTTCGACCCTGTGCACTCTTTGCAATAGTAGTCCTTCAACCTTCACCTTAGTTGATAACTTCTAAGGATTCAACCAGCCTGTGCACACCTTGCATGACTTTGTGCCTCACCTGCACTTCTGCTGGTTATGAGAACAACGATATCTCTCCTGAGCTTTCTGAGATAAAACTCAGATCCTCGTCAACGCACACCTTGCGAACATTCACTACACTCTTTGCAAGAACTCTTAGGAAGAGAAACAATTGAAACTCATTCTTCTCCTCTCTCAGACTTCATACAATCAACATGAAATCATACAGTCGACACAGTATTGAGATAAATGCATAATAGAGAAAATAAAACAATTGTAAACATACCATTTAACAAATGTAAACAGGAAGCATCATAACACCCTGAATATTGAGTCAAAGATTTATATATTAACTCAAGTGCTCCTACACATGGGTTCTCCTCTACTGTTCTTTGCTACATCTCTACATCTTATGAAATCTCCCTCCTCATAATGTTCATGTTACAATGATATAGGGGTGAGGGTGTCTATATCCGTTTTCCCTCCTACACTTCTAAACTATCTAATCTATTAATTCAAATCTACTTACTTTCATTAAATAGACTTAAATGCCTATTACATTCGATAGATGAGAGCAATCTCTCAAGATCTATTCACAACTCCAAGATATAAATGTAAGTACGCTTCCCCTAGTTATTACATTAATATCTACTCATTAATTTTTCAAAACATTTCAAAATGTGCGTTGGTGCTTTTCCAGCTGTCTTCCACCTTTATGCTTGCTTGGTTGGCTGCGTATGATGCTCCTACATCATACTCCCTTGCTTGAAAATTTTCATGAAATCTTGTCCATGAGCTCTTGGATGGTCTGTCCATGACTATGAATTGTTGCTTCATCTTCCCAACTAGCATCTTCAACTGGATGTCCTTTCCACTTGACTAAGTATTCAAAATACTCTTTCCTCCTAGTCTTTTTGCTAATCCTTTTGTCAATTATGCCTTCCATCTGTGGCTTTTCAACTACAGGAATTCATTTTTTCCATTGAACCTCCTTCTATTCCTCTTCTACTCCTGCTTCTTCATCTCTGTAAGGGTAAAAATCCGCAACATTGAATATTGGTGAGATTTCGACCCCATCGGGTAATTCAATCTCATATGCGTTTGCCCCAAATTTTCTTATGACCTTGCACGGTCCAATCTTTTTCATCTTCAACTTATTATACGTTCCCCTCAGGAACCTCTCCTTCCTCAGATGCATTAGAATCAGATCACCAACTTCAAATTGAAGTTCTCGCCTATGTTGATCTACTCTTCGCTTGTATTCTTGACTTGAACTTTGCAATCGCTCCTTAACTCGGTTGTGAAGCTCCTTCATTCCTTCTACAATTTCCTCTTCACTAGCACTCCTCAATTCATTTTGTTTTGAATTTTTCAATTCAGAAACTCCCCTTGGCTGCATTCCATATACAATTTGGAATGGACTCTGCCCTGTGCTTCTATTGAGTGAATCATTGTAAGTGAATTCCGCCTATGGAAGAATGTGATCCCATTGACTATGGTGTTCAGTCACTAAGCTTCTTAACAAATCTCCCAAGCTCCTGTTCACAACTTCTGTCTGTCCATCTGTCTGAGGATGATATGTTGAGCTAAAAGACAAAGTTGTCCCCAACTTCTTCCATAAGGTCCTCTAGAAATGTCCTATGAACTTGGTATCTCGATCAGACATGATACTCTTTGGAAAACCATGAAGTTTGATGACTTCCTTGAAAAACAGGTTTGCAATATGAGTTGCGTCACTCGTTTTCTGGCATGGTATGAAATGTGCCATTTTTGAAAATCTATCGACTACCACAAATATTGAATCATATCCTCTCTATGTCCTTGGCAATCCCAATACAAAATCCATGCTCACTGCGTCCCACGGCCTTTTAGGTATGGGTAATTGTTGGTATAACCCTGTGTTCTTCCTTTTTCCTTTCATGTGCTGACAAATTCTGCACCTGTCCACAAATTTCTTGACATCTATCCTCATCCTTGGCCAAAACTATGAGCCATTCAACTTTGAAAACGTCTTGTCATGACCGAAATGTCTGGCCAATCCTCCACTGTGTTTTTCCTTCAGCAATTTCTTCTTCATGGAGCATTTTGGAATACATAACTGATTTCCCCTGAACAATAATCCATCCTGGATCATGTATTCAATCCATTGGATTCTATCCTTGAGAGATGGATTCTCAGATGCCTCCTTGAATTCTGGATCATCCCTATACATTTCTTTAAGGTTATCAAAACCCAAAGTCTTGACTCTGAATTCCTGCATAAGCAAACATTTCCTGCTCAAAGCATCAACAACTTTGTTAGCAGTTCCAGAAATATGCTTAATCACAAAAGTAAAATTCTGCATGAATTCAACCCATTTAGCATGTTTTTGGTTCAACTTCTCCTGTCGAGTCACGAATTGTAAAGCGTGATTATCGTTGTACAAAACAAACTCCTTGGGAACCAAATAGTGTCTCCATTTCTTCAGTGCTTGTATGACTACATAGAATTCTTTGTCATATGTGGAGTACTTAATCTTCACTTCATTCAGGTTTTCACTGAAATATGCAATCGACTTGTCGTCTTTTCTCAAGACCACTCCAATTGCAAATCCACTCATGTCACACCTGACCTAGAAATTCTTGCTAGAATCTGGCAAAACCAGAATTGGTTGCTCAATGATCTTCTTCTTCAGCAGGTTGAAGCTCTTCTCTACTTCCTCTGTCCAGTGAAAAGATTTATGTCTTTTCTTCACCGTATCCATCATCGGTGCACTAATTCCACTGAATTTTTGGATGAATTTCCTGTAGAATCTAGCCAAACCATGGAAGATTCGAACTTAAAACATGCTCTTCGATGATGGCCAATTCTAAATCGCCTTTATATTTTACGGATCCATTTTTAATTCAATTGCAGAGATAAAAAAACCCAAATAAATGAGTTATGTCCTCATAAATGATGATTTCTTCATATTAATCAGCAATTTGTCCTGTTGTAATCTCCTCATTACTGCAACTAGATGCTGAAAATTAATATATCGTCAAGATATACAATGACGAATTTCCCTATGAAATCCTTCAGGACTTCGTTCATTAACCTCATGAAAGTACTGGGCACATTCGTTAATCCAAATGGCATGAAAATCCATTCATACAGACCCTCATTCGTCTTGAATGGTGTCTTCCATTCATCACCTTCTCTCATTTGAATTTGATGATACCTGCTTTTCAAATCAATCTTTGAAAAAAATTTGCTCCACTCAAGAAATCCATCAAGTCATCCATCCTTGGCAATGGAAATCTATATCTGATGGTAATCTTATTGATTTCCCTTGAGTCTATACACATTCTCTAGCCTCCTTCTTTCTTTGGGCTGAGCACTATCGTAACAACACATGGACTCAAGAATTCTCGAATCAATCCTTTGTCCATTAAGTCCTGGACCTGTCTCTTAACTTCTTCATTTTCCTGCGGTGTCAACTGATACACGGCTTTGTTCAGAAAACTGGCTCCAGGTATAAGATCGATATGATGGCTTATACTCCTGATAGGTGGCAACGAACAAGGTAGTTCATCCACCACTATATCAACAAACTCTCCCAACAACTCCTGGATTTCTTCTGGTAAATCATCTATTCTCGTACTGGTCAAAACAATTTTGGGCTTCCTGACCACAATAAATTGTGTGTCTTCCTTCTATTTAAGCTCATCAAGAATTCCCTTCCCACTCATGAGAAGTACAGTGTTTCTCATCTCTGTTTTTACTTCTTTATCCTTAATCGGCAGCAACATGTGAGTCCTACCTTTTTTTCCAGGGTTTATGTGTTCTTTCTCCCATCATCAACTATGTTTCTTTCACATTGCCACTGTCTACCCAGCAATAGATGAAAAACATCCATGGGAATGAAATCACATAATATTTCATCTTTATATCCTCCTATTTTAAATTCAACTAAACATTGTTTAGTGACATTTACCTGATGTCCTTTTTGTACCCAAGAAACTCTGTATGGGCTTGGATGTACAACAGTCTCTATCTCTAGTGATCCAGATTTTATGAGAAGAATGAAATGAATACAGATTATTAACAGGTGCTTAACACAAAATAATAGAGATACAGTAAAACTGGTTTTCTATTCAATAACGAAATAAGATGAAACTGTAAAATGCAGCAGAAACAAGCTTGCTGGAATGG